>JAVKPL010003130.1:0-19340 GCA_032173675.1 Gastrolobium villosum
CCTCTTCTCTCCATTCTCCGCAGGTACTCTTCAAACTTTTCACTTTTTCAGCTCTGATCTGCTATTCATTTGTTGTTAATCCCTGTTAGGTGTGATTCATCTGCAATTTCTTTTTCTGTGGTTTTCCAATTTGATGGTTGTATCATATGAGATCTGTTTCTGAACTCTTAATACATGTTTCAAATGTCTTAAATTATTAATGTGTTGAAGTTTGTTCTTCATTTCAATCATTCTCTGATTAAAAAAAAAATTAGGACTATGAAGTATAATTTTCTGGGTATATTAAAATAAGGGTAGAGTGTGTTATTTTAAAGGATGTAAAGTTGTGTTAATTGTAAGAGAGAAGATATAGATAAAGAAGAAAAGACAGTTGACAAAAATATATATATATATATATATATATATATATATATATGTGGGTCCCACCTCTTTGTGAGAGTGAAATTATATAAATTGTGTCATTTAAAAGGATAAACATTTTCCCCTTACAATAATAATAATAATAATAATAATAATAATAATGTAACTGACCTCTCATGTTTGGTTAAGTTCAGACATGGTTGTTGTTTCTGTAATTTTATTATAGTTCTCCATCTCTTTGGCAGCCATGTACTTATGTTTTTTATGCTGAAAATTGAAAAATCAAATGCTTTTATGGAACATAATTTGTCTAGTTTTTCATTTGGAAATCTTTGTCTATTTATTACATGGGATAGGTTATTCTACCTACTATTTTTTGTGTCTATATTTGCCTACCACTTTCCAATACAGTTACATCAGAATCTAAAGAGGAGAGAGAAAGATAAAATGTTAATTAAGATTCTGATCTAATGGTCTTTTAGAGTGGTAGGCAAAAAAAAAAAAAAAAAAAAATAGGTAGATTCTGATTCTGATCTAATGTTAATTAAAATGTTTTTTTTTTTTTTTTCAGAGGAGCTGAGCCCAACCAATTGGCATTCTCTGCTGCTCTTGGCATTACACTGGGAGTATTTCCTATATGTGGTATGTTGTAATTAACCCACCTGGAATTATACCTGTCATTTATGTTGGATTCCCCGGACACTCACGAAGTGAGTATTTGAACTGGGTCGGCCCCTTTTTATTTATGTTGGATTCCACTTTTACTCCAGTGAAGTAGAGGATTTTTTTTTTCTTGCCACTGAACAATCTTCATCAAGTTTACAGTTGTGAACTTGAATTTTTAATCTTGGAACCGATATCTTTTTACTTGCACGCATGTAGATTGAATTGGATACTTTTTGGTGACCAACATTCATGTGTAGCAACTTTACAAATTTCTATTGATTTTCCTATTACTGATTTAAAATGCGATACACGTATCACTTAGTGGAGAGTGAAGACCCTTCTCTTATACATGTATTTGAGAGAAATGAAGAGTTGAAGAAGCTATTAAGAGCTCTTCTGAATTATAAAATATTATTCTTTTTTAAGATAAATGTAGAGCGTTACTATATAGAGCGTCGATTATATATTTAAGTCCTAATTGCAGACAAGAATGATAACTTCAGAAACATGACTAGGTGAGTTCTTTTCTAACTCAGTAGGCATCTTGGAGAGGTTGATGACATTCAATATGTGGTTATAGAACCAACTAAGAGAAACTGCATGCTAGGTGTACATCAATTTTTGAATTAGTGAAAAATGAATGGGGAAATGACCAAGTTGGTCAGCCAAATGGAAAACTGGACTTTTGGGGCTGGATGTCAACATAATTTCCATTGAAAGATGGTGTAAAGAATCTTGGGATACACCACCCCAAAAGCTAGCTCAAAGGGTGAGAGTGCCCAAAGCCTTATAAAGGCCACATTAGTTGCTCATACAACCAATGTGAGACTATATATCTCAACACGTCCCCTCACACGAGAGCCTTTTAGTAGGGGTGGCAATTTAAGACACGACCCGCCAACCCAACCCGGACCCGATACGAAATTTTCGTGTTCGGGTCAACCCGTTTAATAAATGGGTCGTGTTCGGGTTGGAAAAATATAACACGAAAAAATTCGTGTCGGGTCACGGGTCAACCCGTGAACCCGCTCTGACCCGCAAATATAATTTTTTTTAATTTTTTCAAGGTTATTATGGTAATTTTATTGAATGATATTAAAAAAAATATATACACCTTAGGTTTCAAACTACCCTTTCAGATTTTATTGAATGAAGATTTTTTTTTTGTTATATTGCAATCAGATTTGGTGCTTTTTTGGGGCGAGTCGTGTAATAAACGAATCACACTTATATTATAAGATTTTTCGGGTCGTGTCGTGTCAACCCGCAGAAAAAGTGGGTCGTGTTCGGGTTGAGAATTTTGACACTAATAATTAATCGGGTCGTGTTCGGGTTGAGTCTATTCGTGTTCGTGTCAGACACAGGTCGACCCGAACCCGACCCACGAACACGATTTGCCACCCCTACCTTTTAGGCTTGAAGCGTGGATTATGCACAGGCCCAATTTTTTAGTTTACCTTTTGTACTTTTGTTTTTAATTCCACTTTAAAGTGGGGAACGGTGAGGCTCTGATACCATGTAAAGAAACTTGGGATACACCACCCCAAAAGCTAGCTCAAAGGGTGAGAGTGCCCAAGGCCTTATAAAGGCCACATTAGTTGCTCATACAACCAATGTGGGACTATATATCTCAACAGATGGAGACAACAAATTTATCACAAGGGACAATTTGGTTCGCAAATACCTTTCCTTAACAAGCGCACTCATTCTGATTAAACAGTTATTATTATGTCAACCAATATATAATGTCTCGGTTTATTAACCGAACCATTGATACTGACACCAGATGCAGAGCAAAGTTATTCTATCTACTATTACAAGTTTTTGTATACATCATAGTAAAAAGTGATTGTTGTTTCTGTAGTGTTGTATTGTATCACTATCAATGGTTCATTTTGTTTTTATATTCGGATAAATTATGTTATCAAATTTATTTCTAGTTTGGTTAATATTCTTAGACATTATACCGGTTAACATAATATAAAATTATGGTTAATTCTATTTTTTTAGTTTTGTTAATTGAAATCATCAATGGACTTGGTAAGGGAGGCATTCTGGAAACAATATAATTCCTCATGATATATATGGATAAGTAGGACGAAATCAGTTACCATATTCCTAAGCATAGTGATGCTTAAAGTGGTTTCGGACAGAAAGTGTAAGTAGCTGGGTATCCCAAAATGAAAATTGGCTGCTGCATAGAGTACTGGTTTTCTTTGTCAGAATTTTCTTAAAGTGGTTTCGGACAGAAAGTGTAAGTAACTGTGCATCCAAGTCAATATCTATCATGGATTTTCAGTGGCTCTCTCGCATCATTCATCTGTTTGCCATGAGGTTTGAACAATCAATTTTAAATTAATTTGTCTAGCATAACTACATCTAGGTAACCACAATTTAGTATTGGTGGTCGCCTTGCATAATCAGTTTGGTGTTCATATCTCTCTCTCTCTTTATGTATATATATATAAAAAAAAAAAAAAAAATCACTCCTCGTTAAACCCGACTAGTGAGTGTGGGGTGGAGGAAATCCTTGTACGCAGCCTTACTCTTGCATAATTGCAAAGAGAGTGTTTCCTGAATTCGAACCCATGACCTTTCAGTCATGAAGGAACAGTTTTACCACTGCTCCGGTTCGCCCCCTTTCTCTCTCTTTATGTATATATATATATAATTATTATAATTATATCCAAAACTATGTCTTTCCGTTAACTCTAGAGATGCAACTCGTGGAAAATGCAGATTTGACTAACATAACCCCAAAACTACGTATGATTTCAAGATGGGGAAGCAACTACATATTTAAATTTAAGTATAAACTGATTTAACCCACCAAATGCATCGCAAAATGGCAAAACATTTAGAAGAAGCAAAATATGCTGTCAAATAGATATATGAGAAAGTAAAATGACTTGAAATGTAGCAGTTCTTCTACAATTTGTTAGTCACGCTAATTCTTTTCAAATAGGTGTTACTATATTCCTCTGCGGGTTGACTATTGCATTGCTTGGATCATTTTGCCATGCTCCGACTGTGATGCTTGCAAACTTTATTGCTACTCCCATAGAGTTGAGGTAATGTGCATTTAGTGCAATCTTTGCATCTACTTTTCATCTTTATGGTGAATCATTGTACTTATATTCTGTTGATGATGGTACAATCAAGATATTTTATGCAAATATATTTTAAACAACTTTATGATTCAACTTTTGTTAGAAGGGGTCTTTTTTCTTTCTTTTTTAATGTCTCATGAAAACACATATTTTCAAATCATCAAATGGAAGATGGTCCAATCAGGAAAATCCAAGAAAACTTGATAATAAACCATTAAAGATCTTATTCTAAATGGTTTCATTGAAATTTTATTTTTGATAGAGATCAATGATATCCATGTTGCCAACCCTACTTAGTGGAATATGGTTTGGTTGTTGTTGTTGCTCCTCAGGGTTCAGAGTTAAGGAGGGTTGGACAATAAATATGTTGTAAATCATGTGAAAACAGAGAAACAGTGTTTTTACTTTGAGAAAAAGGTTTCCAAATAGGAAATCCAAGCTGAAACGCCCCCTTTCCGTAATCTATTTTGTATTAACATTGTTTCGTACCCTTAAAAACAATGAAAATATATGGACTTTTTAAATTATGCTCATACGTCTTTTCATGTCCGCGTTTTGTCATGTGTTCGAAAGCTAGGTTCATTATCTTATTCCCAGGTCAATGTTGTTTTCTTTCATAATTGATTATATTATATATGCATTTCAGCCTGGTTGTACCCTTTCTACGCTTTGGTGAAGTTATCTCTGGTGGACCTCATTTCCCTTTGACAACTGATGCTTTAAAGAAAGTTATTACTGGTCAAGCTTCACATGAAGTCTTATTAAGTGTTGCCCATGCGGTAGGTCCTACTGTACCATAGATTTAGATATATTATATAAGTATTTTCTTCTGAATGTATTGAAATTAAGTATTATAGATAAAAGTTATGCACAATGGAGTTAACTTTTTTGTGATGCATTGACAATAAATCTTTCTATGCTTGTGGCCCTTCTGTGCTGTATTTTGGGGTGTTTTTGTACCTAATGATGCAAATTCCAACATCTGTTGCAATTCAAGTTTACTTTTGGGTGGAAAGGGTAGTGTTTCCTTGTGTAGTATCTGACTTTCATTACATGCTTATATAAATATGGTTGCAAATGATATATTGGCCATGATGCATGACTGGGGTTTAATCAAAGTGAGAAGAAATGGAGGGGTTCAATGCTAGTAGAATCCTTTGGTAGCTTGGGAGTTTAATGGTAATCATTTTCCATGAAATACGCTAGCTAAGATGTTCATAATGCTATCAAGCTTGAATCCATGCCTCTTTCCTTTTTTTCCCCAGGTCAGTGTTGAAATTTAAAATCTAAATTTATCTATATTATAGAGGCATTAAGGTAATGAGCCATACTATGAAGTTGTGGGAGAGGGTTATTGAACATCGCTTGAGGAGAGATATCAAGGTTTCTGTAAATCAATTTGGATTTATGCCAGGAAGATGTACCATGGAAGCCATTTTCCTGATGCGACAATTAATGGAAAGATATCGAGAAAAGAAGAAGGTCTTACATATGGTGTTCATAGATCTTGAGAAAGCATACGATAGGGTTCCAAGGAAAGTTTTATGGTGGATTCTTGAGAAGAAAAAAGTACCATCAAAGTATGTGGATGCGATCAAGGATACGTATGATGGTGCTATTACATGTGTGAAAGCTTGTAATGGAATATCAAGTTATTTTCTTATCACAGTAGGTGTACACCAAGGTTCGGCTCTAAGTCCTTACCTCTTTACCTTAGTTGTGGATGAACTAACAAAAGATATTCAAGAGGAAGTGCCATGGTGTATGCTTTTTGCAGATGATATTGTGCTTATTGATGAGAACAAAGACGGTGTTAATAGAAAAGTTGAATTGTGGACAAGCACGTTGGAATCTAAAGGATTCACATTAAGTCGGAGCAAGACTGAGTATCTGAAGTGAGTTTTCTCTGGTAAGAGATGTAGACCAAGATCCCGTGCATCTAAGTGGTTAAAAGGTACCCAAGAAAGATGCTTTTAGATACCTAGGATTCATTTTGCAAAAAGGTGGATATTGATGAGGATGTAAATCATAGAATCAGAGCAGAGTGGATGAAATGACGTAGTGCATCTGGGTTTTTGTGTGATCGCAAAATCCCCCTTAAGTTAAAAGGAAAATTCTATACAACAACAGTAAGACCTACAGTGCTATATAGAGCTGAATGTTGGCCAGCACATACGCAACATGAGCATAAAATGGGAGTAGCAGAGATGGGGATGTTAAGGTGGATGTGTGGTTATACGAGGATGGATAAGATAAGAAATGAAGATATTCGATGAAAGGTAGGAGTACTACCGGTGGCTGAAAAGATGAGAGAACATAGATTGAGGTGGTTTAGGCATGTAATGAGAAGGCCTCTGGATGCTCCCGTAAGAACAAAAATTTGTTACCAAGAGCTCAACTCAAAAAAAGGTAGAGGTAGACCGAAACTTACTTGGGGGAAGGTAGTAAAACAAGATTTAATGGAGTGGGATATAGATTGGCGGACGGTATGCCTTAGAAAGGAATGGAGAAAAACTATAAGCATGGTGGAGGGTTAGACCCGTTGTTATTCCTATATGTTCCAGATGGTCCCTTTTTAGTCATTTTCCTCTTCTTCTTTTCCTCTTCCTCTTCATTATTACTATTTTATTTATTTTTTTCTATTTTTCTTTTTCTTTTTTCGACCTTTTCGTATTTTTTATTTGGGTTCATCTACCACCTACCCCGATTAATTTGGGATAAAGGTGTTGTTGATGTTGATGTTGATAGAACTTAATGGAGATACTTTATGCCTGGTAGATGGTTGTTTGGATTCATATGAACATTACTAATCATGGAGCAGCATATAGGATTGGGATGTTGCCACTTAATGAATGCTTAAAATCTGGCTGCTTGTAGTATAACACCTAGCAATATTCCACTGATTGTCTCTAACTTATTCTTAATTCATTTCTAAATTCACTTGATATTGTACAAATGTCTTTCTGCTTGAATCATTTTGCCTTTTGATTTCATTTCCAAGTTTAGACAATGATCACATTTGAAAATTAATTGTTTATCATTTTTTTGTGTGCAGTTATTAGGGTGGCTGGCTGCATCTCCTTTTATTTTGGGAACTCTATACATAGTATTTTTACCATGCTTCAAAATTCTGGTTCATAAATTCTCAAGTGTTCCTGCAAGTCCAAAGAAGTCACTCCATCCACACGCAGAAGTAAGGCTCAAGGTAAGGGATGTCTGACAAAATACTAACAAGGTCATAGTCACTAAATCTGCATAGTGAAAGTGATCAGTCATTCATTTGTTCTTTCGTGACACAAATTGTACATAATGAACAAATACTTGCAATTGTTTATAATGCTGAGATTTATGTACCCATGTTGTAAAGTATGTGATTATCAAAAGGGCAAACCTTGAGGACAAGGGTGGTGTGAGGGGTGTAAGGGTTGATTATACGTGGCCTTGCCGTAACATCTTTACAAAGAGGTTATTTCCTAAACTTATTGTCTCTTCAAAACTCGCCCCTTATGTGATTATCTAAAGGGTTTAATGTTTCTCGTATTGTATGAAATAAATTTATTTCCTACACGCACATAAAAATGTGTGGGACTTATATTTTCTCTTTTTTTCTTTTTTGTTCACATGGGCTTACACATTAAGTGTATATAGGAGATAAAAATTTATTATTTCCTATAACATGAAAAATATTAAATTAAACCTTTATCTAAATTAGTATAATATTAGCTGAGAATTTTAAAGACCTTAACTTAAGTAATAGGGATTTTGATTGAGATTTCTACTCAACAATCACTAAGAATTAAGGTTCAAAAATGGAAAACTAATATAAGCGAGTTTTTGGGCCTGAATAGATCAGATTTTTCATATATTTTCTAAAAGCAATAACGAAACAAGGAAACAGAGACAACTTCATGATTACATCTAAGGAAATTACATGGAAATATAAATTGCTACTACAGTGAAACGTTAAGCTAATTATAGAGCAATTCTAGAGGCTCTACTCTCTCTCATTCACCAAGCAGGTGCCCAAGGTTCAGATTCTCCAAGATACTCTCTCCTTGCCATCCATCCTCCATATAACCAATTCCATCACTCTTCACGTTCCATTCTGTTAAGGGGCATTCCTGTCAATTCTC
Source organism: Gastrolobium villosum (assembly GCA_032173675.1). Lineage (NCBI taxonomy): Eukaryota > Viridiplantae > Streptophyta > Magnoliopsida > Fabales > Fabaceae > Gastrolobium > Gastrolobium villosum. The sequence goes on from JAVKPL010003130.1 coordinate 8,270, forward strand.
TGCTGACGTGGTAACCATATTATTATCACTATTGTGGCTGTTCCTTTGGGCCGATTGAGCCCAAACCTTTCTGGACTTATCCCTTTTGTAAGTCTTGGCCCGTATTGCATCAATACTTCCCCCTATTTGAGAAACCTTGTCCTCAAGGTTGAACTGAGGGAATTGCTCACGGATAACCTCAAACTCCTCCCAAGTATTCTCAAAATCCGGTAAATTACGCCATTTAAGCAGCACCTGTACAGTATTCTGGACCGAACGACGAACCTCCATTAATTCCTCCGGTTCCACCATGAGCTCCCAATTTTCATTTAAGATAGAGGGCAGGGGCTGCACTATGGTATTGGTTTTGATAGCCTTTTTTAAAAGACTAACATGAAAAACCGGGTGGACTCTACAATCAGTAGGAAGACGAAGAAGATAAGCGGTTTCCCCAATGCGTTCCAGCACCTGATAAGGCCCATAGAACCGTGGGCTCAATTTTTCATTGATCCTCTTCGCAATTGTTTTGAGACGATACGGCTGAAGTTTGAGGTAAACCCAATCCCCCACTGCCAAAGTAACATCTCTGCGTTGCTGGTTTGCATGGTGCTGCATGCGATCTTGAGCCTTGAGCAGATGGTGTTGTAAATCGTCCAGAATTGCATCTCTTTGTACCAGAGCCTGTGAAACAGCGTCCACCACAGGGATAAAAGTGCCACATTTAAATAATGTTGGAGGATCCCGTCCATATAAACCCCGAAAAGGTGTCATACCTGTAGTATCTTTAAAGGTTGTATTATACCAAAATTCCGCCCAATGAACCCAGATCGGCCAAATTTTTGGTTTAGTGCAGCAAAAACAACGCAAATAAGCTTCTAAGCACCTGTTTACCACCTCTGTCTGTCCATTAGTTCGAGGATGATACGCAGTGCTATAGTGCAATTTTGTGCCGGCACTCTTGAAAACCTCCGTCCAGAAATTGCTTAGAAATACTTTGTCCTTGTCAGAAACCATGGTGACCGGAAAATCGTGCAATCTCACTATTTCCCGGATGAATAGCTCTGCCACCTCCTTTGCTGTAAACGGATGCTTTAAGGGAAGGAAATGGGCGTATTTGGTCAACCGATCCACCACCACTAGGATGGTATCGACCCCCATGGATTTAGGCAGTCCACCAATGAAATCCAGAGATATATCTTCCCATACTTGAGTGGGTATGGGTAAAGGCTGTAATAGACCAGCTGGGGACAAGTTTTGAGACTTACACTGTTGGCAAATTGCACAGGCAGCAACATACTCCTTGATATCCTTCCTCATACCTTCCCAATAAACTACTCCAGCCAACCTTTTATATGTTCTAAAGTGTCCAGAATGGCCCCCCACACCAGAATCATGATATTCCTTCAAAAGAAGTGGAATAAATTTTGATAGATTGGGCAACACTACCCGTTGGTTATAAAACAACTTACCTTCCCTTACCATGAAGCCCTTGTGTGCATCCGGAGCAATTAACAGATCCTGCAGAATGCCATGGAGCCTAGCATCCTGTTGAATTTCGGCTTCCAAATCATCCTAATCAGCCCAATGAATCCGAGTCATTGCCCCAAAAATCATTTGTCGTGAAAGAGCGTCGGCTACCTATTGCCCCAAAAATCATTTGTCGTGAAAGAGCGTCGGCTACCTGATTATCCTTCCCTGGTTGATATTGGATTTCGAAATCAAAGCCCAACAATTTGGAAATCCACTTTTGCTGGTCCTCCGTCAAAGACTGCTGTTCCGTCAGAAACTTCAAACTACGTTGGTCAGTTTTTATAATAAAGTGTCGACCCATCAAATAATGCCTCCATTTTTTAATAGAAAAGACGATTGCCATTAATTCTTTTTCGTATACCGACTTGGCCTGTGCCCTATCAGAAAACCCTTGGCTAATGAAGGCCAGAGGCCGCTGATCTTGTACTAGCACAGCTCCAATTCCCCTTCCGGAAGCATCTGTCACTACGGTAAACGTCTTGTTGAAGTCCGGTAAAGCTAAAACCGGAACTGAACTCATCTTGGTCTTCAATAGTTCAAAACACTCCTCAACCTCCTTACTCCATTTGAACCCATCTTTTTTGAGTAATTCCGTAAGTGGTTTGGCTAGTTTACCGTAATCCTTCACAAACTTCCGGTAATAACCTGTTAAACCAAGGAACCCCCTTAAGCCCTTCACAGTCTGCGACTTAGGCCATGAAACCATAGCTTTGATTTTTTCCGGATCAGCTTGGACCCCTTCTGCAGATACACAATGACCCAAGTATTCGATTTGTTTTTTTCCGAAGCTGCATTTCTTCCTGTTGGCCACTAATTTATGCTGCCTCAGCACCTCAAACACATAACGCAGATGGACAATATGATCCTCCTGGCTACTGCTGTAAATTAAGATATCATTAAAAAAGACTAGTGCAAACTTTCTCAAGAATGGCCTCAAAATTTCGTTCATCAAGGCTTAAAAGGTAAATGAGGCATTGGTTAGCCCGAAGGGCATCACTATGTACTCGTAATGCCCCTCATGTGTTCTAAAGGCCGTTTTAGGAATATCCTCTTCTCTCATTCTGATTTGGTGATATCCCGATTTCAAATCCAGTTTCGAAAAAATCCTGGACCCTCCCAACTCATCTAAGAGTTCATCCACCATTGGCATGGGGAATCTATCCGGGATAGTGATTTTATTCAGCGCCCGATAATCCACACAAACACGCCAACTTCCATCTTTTTTTTAACAAGAATAACTGGGCTAGAATAGGGACTCGTACTATGCCTGATCATCCCATTTCTAAATAACTCTGCCACTAGTGTCTCAATCTCAGATTTCTGGTAATGGGGATACCTGAATGGACGGATGTTGGGTACCTGGCTTCCAGCTTTCAAATGGATCGCATGGTCAATTGGACGAGCCGGTGGCAGCTCCTTTGGCTCACGAAAAACCTCCTCAAACTCTGACAAAAGTTGTTCAACTTCTGCCAACTGTTCTCCTTCCTCTTCTGCCACTCCTTCAGCTGCCTTAAGGTAATACCATTGTCCCTGATCCCGTAGGGCCTTAGTAATCGACTTGAGTGAGGCTTCAGATCTAGATAGTGCTGGATCTCCCCTGATGATGGTCTCCTTCCCTCTCTCCCCGTATTTGAGAGACATTTCCTTGAAATTTGCCTTGATTTCCCCTAGTTGTGTTAACCAAGTCAGTCCAAGAACCACATCTGCACTTCCCAATTCGAACAGGTAGAGGTCTTGCTGGATGTGAGTTCCTTGGATGCAGATCTCCACTCCCTGGCACACCCCCTGGCACTCAATCTTAAACTCATTCCCAATCTCCACCTGATATGAAGGGGTATCAGAAATTGTTAACCCCACTTCCTACTTCCACTAGGGTTTTCTATCTGGGTATGTTTTAGGTTGGCTTGACCACCGCTGGTGTTATTGGACCCAATTTGAGACACATGTGAATTGGGCCGGGTTGTATTTCCTGAGCCCACATTCGTTCCCCCCCATGTCTTTAATTCAGTTGGGCCCGAACTCCTTGATTGGGCCACACTCATCTGATTTCCTCCTGAAGCCCAATTCCTACCAGTAAGCCCTAACCCTTCTTCTCTCCAAGCTGCATTCCTTCGTTCAACTTTGATTGAGAGTTTTATCAGGTCCATCAGACTCAGCTCCGGCGTCATCAACAATTCTTCCCTTATACTACTGCGTACTCCGTTCAACCATGCTCCTTTGAGCAACTCTTCATCACCAATTCGTAGGGCACCCACCATCTTCTCAAATTGAGCTCGAAAATCCGCTACGCTTCCCCCCTGTTTGAGCGTATAAAATGCTCGGTAAGGATTGTCCAGGGCTTCCGGTTGAAACCGGCTAAGCAACTCTCGCCTGAAGAATTCCCAATTAGCATTGGCATTGCTCACCTCCTGTAACAGCCCGTTACGTACCGGTATTGTTAACATTAATTATGATATTAAGCGCAGTTACAATCACAGCAGTTCATTTATAAAAATGAGAATAAACTTTTTCCGATTATTACGCGAACAGTAAAAGTATAAAAAGCGTAATAATAAAAAGTTGTGATCGTAACTGAAACACTAGCGGAAGACTTACTTAACTATTTATACACTTTATTTTATCACATACAAGATACTAAGGGGTTCCCATAAACCCACTTAGCCAATTCCTCACTTTTTACGTTTTTACAACTTCACAGGATTTGCCAATCTGTTTTTCCATGAACACAAAACAAAAATCCAAACTTAGACTCCAGGTTATCTTTTTTCCTTATTCAATTAACTTTCTAACAAGCTATCACACACTCGATTCCGAGATCGTGAGCTCCGGTTATCGCCGTTTGAAGTTGGACAAACAACATTGCCTACCAACTCCAAAACAGCCTAAAACCTCCAAACTTCACGGAATAAACTGCACCTAACCACAAGGCCACTGTCTCTCAAAATTTTACACCATAAACTAGACACCTCAAACTTCGATTTGATATTTCGTATGCTTAATTTGACCAAGTAACGAAGCGGGAATTAATTTCCCAAAACTGCTTCAAATCTGCCCCCTAAACAGGACAGAACATGGCAGTACGTGACAACAGCCCCCCATGAGCTGCGCACACCACCAATGAACCTAGGCTTTTGATACAACGTAGGGGACATCTTAAGCTTCAAAATGGCGTATGGCACGTCCCAATCGGACCACTATGGAGAGAGATACGCTCTTCCAAAGTTCACCCAAAAACTGCCAATTCTACAGAAAATTCGCCAGAGTTTCCTTTGTATTTCCTAAAATCCCCAAATTTGCATAAGCTGTTTAACACTACAATACACCTGAAATCCAGCAAAATCCAATGGGTGGCACACACAAGGACCAACAACGCCTTGGGGCACTTACAACCCAATCCAAATTATACATAAAACCTAAGCACTTCACTTTCAAATCTTTTATAGTTTCAATCACCAACTTCAATTTCATGCATATATCATCATACAGATAATCATAAACCTAAAGTAGGCCTAAAGTCCTTCCATCATAATAAGCATACATCCATGGTATATTTACAATACTGAATTACAATTACACTTACACTTTAACTTCAATTTACAATAATCCACATATTACAACTTTACTTAACAAATGAATTCATAACTAAAATGACATGATCATGGATAATTAATGACAACACTTCATGATCTTCCTATGGGCCTCTTGCCCGCCACTCCTGTGCCACTACTACCTCCTGAAATAAATGCCCCGAGACGGGGTGAGATATACGAATATATCTCAGTAACCAAGAGGTTCTGGAGAAAACTCCGCCCAATGGTTCACTTCGATGTATATCAATAATATAAAACAACATCACTGTTATAAAATGGGATAAAGCAAGGGATTTAGAGAAAGGGGGATATATATCAGAACAACTACGACATGTGGGATGGTAGCTACCAATACCACGCCATGTCCTCGGCTATACGCCTATGGGTACTACCCCTGGCGTGTTCAGAGAACAACCCACCAAGGTACCCCTTCCAACCATATACACCCGAGACTTTTATGGTTTCCTCCCATGTTTATCATCATCCTCATTGAGAATTTTATGGGTATGGGAAGAAGGATCTTTATCCTTCAAATCAGTCTCTCGTTCCTTCAGTGCTTCAATCACCGCCTCCTTATTACCCCAGAAGATATCTTTTAGAGTTTGAGAAGGCTCCTTCACTTCAACTTTTGAGGCACTATCTTCTTTGTCCTCTTCTTTCTTTAAAACATCAAGATTAAAACAATCATCTTTGGGAGAAGAATATTTTATTGAGTCAAAGACGTTGATGGTAACGGCCTCATCATTCATTCTTAGCTCAAGCTTCCCGTTTTCAACATCAATCAATGCACGAGATGTAGCTAAGAAAGGTCTTCCCAAAAAAAGAGGCATCTCTTTTTCTTCCCCCATATCAAGTACCACAAAATCAGCAGGAAAGATGAACTTGTCCACCTTCACAAGAAGGTCCTCAATGATTCCACTAGGTTTCCTTAAAGATCTATCAGCAAGTTGAAGAGAAACCATAGTGGGTTTTAGTTCCGTGATCCCCAAAGATTTGCAAATAGAAAGAGGCATCAAATTAATGCTCGCCCCAAGATCACATAGTGCCCTTCTGATTTTTGTATTACCAATTTCAATGGGAATGTTGAAGCTTCCGGGATCACGAAGCTTAGGAGGATATTTTCTTGTAAGGATAGCACTGCACTCCTCAGTAAGTGCTACAGTTTGGCACTCTTGTAACTTGTGCTTCCTTGACAAAAGATCTTTCATAAATTTAGCATAATTTGGCATATTGACCAAAGCTTCAGCAAATGGAATATTAATATGAAGCTTTTTGAAAAGGTCCAAGAACCTGCCATAATGCTTTTTCTGATCATCCTGTTTGAATCTTTCAGGATATGGTGCCATAGCCCTTACATATTCAGGTTTGAGCTCAAACCTCTTCTTTTCAACAACAATAGGAGGCTCTTTTTCTTCACCTTTCTGAATAGGTGTTTGGACATTAGAAGGAATCTCCTCTTCTTTTTCTGGCTCCTCCACCACCTTAAGCTTTTCTGGAGCTCCTACCACCTTACCACTTCTAGTTGTGATAAACATACAATCCTCCTTGGAATTTTTAAATGTGTTACTAGAGGAAGTGCCTGGATTTTTATCAGCAACTTGCTTAGCCAGCTGGCCAACTTGATTCTCTAAATTCCTGATAGAAGCATTCATGTTTTTAGTGGTGGCCCTAGTCTCTTCCATGAAGGCATTGGAGTGTTGGGCCATTTGTCCAACTAACCTTTCCAAATCAGAAGGCTCCTTAGCTTGGACTGGTGGAGGCTGCAAGTAGTTGTTGGAATTGTAATCCAGTCCCGTGCCTTGAGTTCTCCTCTGAAAATTGTTATTTGCAGAAGGGAAATCCTGATTCCTAGGAATGTTTCTTGGTGGAGATCTTTGCTCGTACCATACTCCATTCACTTGCACTTGTTGAGGAGAATCAGAAGATAACAAAGATGAGCATTCATTGGATTCATGCTCACCCTTGCAGTATTCACAAATCACATATGCAACTTGCATAGTGGAAAGTTGCATCTTGTCCAGCCTTGAGGTCAAATTTGCTAGCTGTTGTGCTAACAATTTATTTTCAGCTAGAACTGCATCATTTTTATCCAGGTGTAGAATCCCTCTCTTAGGCTTGGCTGTCAAACCTTCATTTTCATTGGCAGCCATTCTTTCTATTAACTCAAGAGTCTCATTTGCTCTCAAGGATTTGATGCTACCACCTGCTGCACCATTCAACACCATCCGCATTTCAGGTTTACACCCATTGAAAAAGATTCGGACTTGATCACCATTAGTCATGGGGTAATGAGGGCATCTCCTCATTAGATCCTTGAAGCGGTTCCAGGCTGCACACATAGTTTCACCCTCAGCCTGAGTGAAATTGGTGATATCATTCACCATCTGGTTATATCTTTCCATGGAAAAGAACTCAGCAAAGAATTTGTTTGAGAGACTCTCCCATGATGGAATACTTCTTGCTGGTTGCCTTTTCAGCCAATTCAAGGCTTTCCCTTTAAGAGCAAAGGGAAACAGTCTCAGCCTGACTGCATCATTGGACACCTGGGGGTGTTTGGTTGAGTCACATATCATCAGGAATCTGTCAATGAATCTGTGAGGATCTTCATTCTCCTCTCCACCAAACTGAGCTCTCTCTACCAATTGAATATTGGAAGACTTAAGCTGCCAATTATTGTTACCAATATCAGGTTGAACAATGCTTGAGTTAGGCATATTAAAAGATGGAGTCAGAATAGTATCCATGAATGGATTGTCTGCAACATTGTTTGCAGCCATGATTTGTGATTCTTCAGGCAGAGTTTCTAACTCGTTGAATGTAAGCTTCTTCCGAGCAAGTTTTCTGTTCCTCTTTTCTGCTCTAGTGATTTCCAAATTCAGTGAAAATTCTGGGATTGTACCTCGCATACAACTCAAAAAAAAAAAAAATCAGTAGCACTGTTCAAATTAAAATTAAAATTAAAATAAATAAAGAAAATAAAAATATTCACAAATATTCACAAATCCAATCCTAAAGATCAAGAATATATGATATACGATAAACCAATCCCCGGCAACGGCGCCAAAAACTTGATGCTCTCCGGCAAGTATACCGATCGCACAAGTAATAAAGTGATAAATACAGTTCGTCTCCACAGGGATTAGATCTAATATCAAGTAAAAATTTTCTTAAAGATGGAAGTTTTCAAATAGGGTTTGTGTGACAAATATTGTCAAATTGAGTGAAATTAAAAATAAAGACTTGTTTTTATGTTTTTTTTTGAATTGAAAAAGAAAACAATACAATTGAAAATTGATTTTTAGAAAAATATGAGAAAAGTATTGTAGCCAGGGTTCATTCACCAAATGATCCCTGCTTTTTACTCCAGATTGATTTATAAAAATCATTTATATAATTACTCAGATAAATTATCATCTAAAAGATTTAATAGTTAACCCTCAATTCCTTGCAGGGTTAACCCTTTAATCCCATGAGAAACCCCAATTCCTTGCAATGTTTCTCATGGGATCAAGCAATGGGCGTGATAATTTAAGCATCTGCAATCGTATACACGTCTATTCCTAGCACGCATACAGATTGTTATCTTACCCCCTTTCGAGATCAAAACCCCAATATTCCTATCTAGGATTTTGATCCTCAGAATATCCCCAACTATCAGATTGATCAATTCTAATAAAGGGAATATAAAATTCGCACAGAGTAAAGATAAAGATAATTATATAAATTAAAAATCACAAATCAATCCTTCATGTCAAGGGTTCACATATGGATCGTGACCCTGACTACAATAAAAATGATCTAGCCGATCAACATCATGATCGCTGATCTAAAATTCAACATAAAATTAAAACAAAAGATAAAGAAATACTAGATGTAGATGAAGAACGAAGAACAACTCCAGTGCTCTTCTCCTCCAATCTCCAGATCTGTCCTTGAACCCTGTATCTGTGTTTTTTTCCTTTTTTCAGATCTGCCAAGTCTGCTGACCTAATTCAGCAAATGTCACATTTATAATATTCTCTTCTCCTTCCAAAAATGCCCTCAGAAAAGACGGAGATCTGTTCCCGCAAACCCGCGCTGGTTGGCGCCGAATTGGCGCACGTTTGCGCCACTTTCCTATTGGCGCTGGTTGGCGCCACTTTTGCACACAAATGGCGCTAGTTAGCGCCACTTTCACTATTCATTGGCGCTAACTAGCGCCACTTTCACTATTCAAATGCACACAAATGGCGCTAGTTAGCGCCACTTTCACTATTCATTGGCGCTAACTAGCGCCAACTTACTTTATGTTTAGGCGCTAGCTAGCGCCAGTGCACTGACTTGCGGCGCTAGCTTGCGCCATTTCCTTTGTAAATTGGCGCTCCCTTGCGCCAACCTTCTGTGTTATTGCGCTGAGAAGCGCCACTTTCTTTCGTAAATGGGCGCTAGGTTGCGCCAACCTTCTGTCTTGCTGCGCTGAGGAGCGCCACTTTGTTGCTACCTCGCGCCACTTTGATGTCCTCGCTGACTCATAGTGTGCTATAACCGTGGAAAATTGCATTAACAGGTTTGGTTTTTTTATAATTCTTCATTTATTTTCCCTGTAAAAATACAATTAAAAGGTGAATATTATTGACATTCAAAGAATCAATATAATTAGCCAATATGTATTTAATTTGCTCTCTTATGACTCAATTCTTGTCAATTTTATCACAGAAAAATCACACTTGCCAGAGGCACATCAAACCATTCCCAGATTTAAACGTTGCTGTCCCCAGCAATGTAAAAGACTTAATCCAGGAAATATTCACTTAATCTAACATAACAATCATAGTCACTTTCAGACTCAATATGCCATGTATGCCTGACTAAATATCATGAACTTCCAATAATGCCATCAGCTTCTTAAATATATAAGTCTACATTGATTACCCCTCACACAGATAAATAATGTTCACTCAACACTCAGTGTTTAAGGGTATCATGAGCACTCAATTACTCAAAGCTATAACACTACCATATGCTTGATTATATTCTACAAAATTCTTGAAATTGAAGAATCAAACACATGCATTAATTGATCAAAAGGACTTCACAGGTTGTAACTTTGGCTGGGGTAATAGGTAGGAAAATTTGGATAGTAGCTCAAACAACCAAGAGATTGAAAACTGATATTATTTCATTTTTAACAATTTCAACTCAATTGTTTTGCTCCACTAACATTCCCACAGAATTCCGGGAATTCATTCCTTCCTGCCACCTTTTATTCTTTTCCTTTTTCTTGCTTTCTTTTTCTTTTTCTCTTTTCATTTTGCCCTTTCTTCTCTTTTTTTCTTTTTTTCTTTTTTTCTTGACCATTGTGGAGCTTACCTCACTTTCTTTACTTTATTTCCAACACTTTCAGTGATTCAATCTCAACCAAGGTAAGTTATATGGATATTGGCTAAGCCATTAATCAGGCCACAGGTCATTTTACAATAAATCAATTCAGGCTCAAAAGGGCTAGCAAGGGAAAATTTCATACAGGTGGGCTATTTTGGCCAAAAGCTAATAAGAACAAAATGCCTTTATCATATCAATCAATGCATGCATTACAGAGAAACAAATCAAGTTCTAGAGTATTACAACAGTGAGGCCTTTCAACAAAAATTTCAGTGTTTAGGCTCAAAACCTCACAGCTATGGTATCAATGTAGACTCAAGAAAATTGACTCCAGACATTATCAGAATTCACAATCTTAATTCAGACAACCGAGCAATCATGCAATCTAATTATGCCTATGCAATGTTATGTCAGAAAGTCATACAATATATTCCAAGAATTTAATCATGTACATTAAAAAGATGAGCACATTTAAACCTGGGATTTGTTCAAAACACACCATTTTTTTTTTATTTTTTTTTTATAGCACACAAAATAACTAAGAAAATTAAAAGAGTTAGAATATCTCCCCTGATAGAAGAATTGCAGTTCTAAGGTGCAAGCCAACCATT
>JAVKPL010003131.1:0-19332 GCA_032173675.1 Gastrolobium villosum
TTCCGTAGAAGATTCTTGATAGAAAATGGATTCCGTCGAAGATTTTTGACGGAAAATGAATTCCATCGAAAACGGATGAATAAAATAAATGCAAAAGAAATTGATTTTGTGAAGTTTTTCGACGGAAAATGGATTCCGTCGAAGATTTTTGACGAAAAATAAATTCCGTTGAAAAAGGATGAATAAAATAAATGCAAAAGAAATTGATTTTGTAAGTTTTTCGACGGAAAATGGATTCCATCGAAGATTTTTGACAAAAATGTATTCCGTCGAAAATGGATGAATTAAATTAATGCAAAAGAAATTTATTTTGTGAAGTTTTTCGACGGAAAATGAATTCCGTCGAAAATGGATGAATAAAATAAATGCAAAAGAAATTAATTTTGTGAAGTTTTTTTTACGGAAAACGGATTCAAATTGATTTTATGATGTTTTTCGACGAAAAATGGATTCCGCCGAAAACGGATGAATAAAATAAATGCAAAAGAAATTTATTTTGTGAAATTTTTCGACGGAAAATGGATGAATAAAATAAATGCAAAAGAAATTAATTTTGTGAAGTTTTTTTGACGGAAAATGAATTACGTCGAAAATGGATGAATAAAATAAAGGCAAAAGAAATTGATATTGTGAAATTTTTTGATGGAAAACGGATTCCGTCGAAAATGGATGAATAAAATAAATGCAAAATAAATTGATATTGTGAAGTTTTTTGATGGAAAACGGATTCCGTCGAAAATGGATGAATAAAATAGATGCAAAAGAAATTGATTTTGTGAAGTTTTTCGACGGAAAATGGATCCCGTCGATGATTTTGGACGGAAAATGAATTCCGTCGAAAATGGATGAATAAAATAAATGCAAAAGAAATTGATTTTGTGAAGTTTTTCGACGGAAAACGGATTCCGTAGAAGATTCTTGATAGAAAATGGATTTCGTCGAAGATTTTTGACGGAAAATGAATTCCATCGAAAATGGATGAATAAAATAAATGCAAAAGAAATTGATTTTGTGAAGTTTTTCGACGGAAAATGGATTCCGTCGAAAATGGATGAATAAAATAAATGCAAAAGAAATTTATTTTGTGAAATTTTTCGACGGAAAATGAATTTCGTCGAAAATGGATGAATAAAATAAATGCAAAAGAAATTAATTTTGTGAAGTTTTTTTGACGGAAAATGAATTCCGTCGAAAAAGGATGAATAAAATAAATGCAAAAGAAATTGATATTGTGAAATTTTTTGATGGAAAACGGATTCCGTCGAAAATGGATGAATAAAATAAATGCAAAAGAAATTGATATTGTGAAGTTTTTTGATGGAAAACGGATTCCGTCGAAAATGGATGAATAAAATAGATGCAAAAGAAATTGATTTTGTGAAGTTTTTCGACGGAAAATGGATCCCGTCGAAGATTTTGGACGGAAAATGAATTCCGTCGAAAATGGATGAATAAAATAAATGCAAAAGAAATTGATTTTGTAAAGTTTTTCGACGGAAAACGGATTCCGTAGAAGATTCTTGATAGAAAATGGATTCCGTCGAAGATTTTTGACGGAAAATGAATTCCATCGAAAATGGATGAATAAAATAAATGCAAAAGAAATTGATTTTGTGAAGTTTTTCGACGGAAAATGGATTCCGTCGAAAATGGATGAATAAAATAAATGCAAAAGAAATTGATTTTGTAAGTTTTTTGACGGAAAATGGATTTCGTCGAAGATTTTTGACTAAAAATGTATTCTGTCGAAAATTGATGAATTAAATTAATGCAAAAGAAATTTATTTTGTGAAGTTTTTCGACGGAAAATGAATTCTGTCGAAAATGGATGAATAAAATAAATGCAAAAGAAATTAATTTTGTGAAGTTTTTTTTACGGAAAATGAATTCCGTCGAAAATGGATGAATAAAATAAATGCAAAAGAAATTGATATTGTGAAATTTTTTGATCGAAAACGGATTCCGTCGAAAATGGATGAATAAAATAAATGCAAAAGAAATTAATTTTATGAAGTTTTTCGACGGAAAACAAATTCCATCGAAAACGGATTAATAAAATAAATGCAAAAGAAATTGATTTTGTGAAGTTTTTCGATGGAAAACGGATTCCGTCGAAAATGGATGAATAAAATAAATGCAAAACAAATTGATTTTGTAAGTTTTTCGACGGAAAATGAATTCCGTCGAAGATTTTTGACGAAAAATGTATTCTGTCGAAAATGGATGAATTAAATTAATGCAAAAGAAATTTATTTTGTGAATTTTTTCGACGGAAAACGGATTCCGTCGAAGATTCTTGACAGAAAATGGATTCCTCGAAGATTTTTGACAGAAAATGAATTCCGTCGAAAATGGATGAATAAAATAAATGCAAAAGAAATTGATCTTGTGAAGTTTTTCGATGGAAAACGGATTCCGTCGAAAATGGATGAATAAAATAAATGCAAAAGAAATTGATTTTGTAAGTTTTTCGACGGAAAATGGATTCCGTCGAAGATTTTTGACGAAAAATGTATTCTGTCGAAAATGGATGAATTAAATTAATGCAAAAGAAATTTATTTTGTGAATTTTTTCGACGGAAAACGAATTCCGTCGAAAATGGATGAATAAAATAAATGCAAAAGAAATTGATATTGTGAAATTTTTTGATGGAAAACGGATTCCGTCGAAAATGGATGAATAAAATAAATGCAAAAGAAATTGATTTTATGAATTTTTTCGACGGAAAACAAATTCCATCGAAAACGGATTAATAAAATAAATGCAAAAGAAATTGGTTTTGTGAAGTTTTTCGAGGGAAAATGAATTCCGTCGAAAATGGATGAATAAAATAAATGCAAAAGAAATTAATTTTGTGAAGTTTTTTTTTCTGGAAAATGAATTCCGTCGAAAATGGATGAATAAAATAAAGGCAAAAGAAATTGATATTGTGAAATTTTTTGATGGAAAACGGATTCCGTCGAAAATGGATGAATAAAATAAATGCAAAAGAAATTGATATTGTGAAGTTTTTTTATGGAAAACGGATTCCGTCGAAAATGGATGAATAAAATAGATGCAAAAGAAATTGATTTTGTGAAGTTTTTCGACGGAAAATGGATTCCGTCGAAGATTTTGGACGGAAAATGAATTCCGTCGAAAATGGATGAATAAAATAAATGCAAAAGAAATTGATTTTGTGAAGTTTTTCGACGGAAAATGGATTCTGTCGAAGATTTTGGACGGAAAATGAATTCCGTCGAAAATGGATGAATAAAATAAATGCAAAAGAAATTGATTTTGTGAAGTTTTTCGACGGAAAACGGATTCCGTAGAAGATTCTTGATAGAAAATGGATTCCGTCGAAGATTTTTGACGGAAAATGAATTCCGTCGAAAATGGATGAATAAAATAAATGCGAAAGAAATTGATTTTGTGAAGTTTTTCGACGGAAAATGTATTCCGTCGAAAATGGATGAATAAAATAAATGCAAAAGAAATTGATATTGTGAAATTTTTGATGGAAAACGGATTCCGTCGAAAATGGATGAATAAAATAAATGCAAAAGAAATTGATTTTATGAAGTTTTTCGACGGAAAACAAATTCCATCGAAAACGGATTAATAAAATAAATGCAAAAGAAATTAATTTTGTGAAGTATTTTTGACGGAAAATGAATTCCGTAGAAAATGGATGAATAAAATAAATGCAAAAGAAATTGATATTATGAATTTTTTTGATGGAAAACGGATTCCGTCGAAAATGGATGAATAAAATAAATGCAAAAGAAATTGATTTTATGAAGTTTTTCGACGGAAAACAAATTCCATCGAAAACGGATTAATAAAATAAATGCAAAAGAAATTGGTTTTGTGAAGTTTTTCGACGGAAAAAGAATTCCGTCGAAAATGGATGAATAAAATAAATGCAAAAGAAATTAATTTTGTGAAGTTTTTTTTACGTAAAACGGATTCCGCCGAAAATGGATGAATAAAATAAACGCACAAGAAATTGATATTGTGAATTTTTTTGATGGAAAACGGATTACGTCGAAAATGGATGAAAAAAATAAATGCAAAAGAAATTGATTTTACAAAGTTTTTCGACGGAAAATGGATTCCGTCGAAGATTTTGGACGAAAAATGTATTCCGTCGTAAACGGATGAATAAAATAAATGCAAAAAGAAATTGATTTTGTGAAGTTTTTCGACGGAAAACGGATTCCGTCGAAGATTTCTGACGGAAAATGGATTCCGTTAAAAACGGATGAATAAGATAAATGGAAAAGAAATTCATTTTGTTATGTTTTTTGACGGAAAACGGATTCCATCGAAAACGGATGAATAAAATAAATGCAAAAGAAATTAATTTTGTGTTGTTTTTAGAAGGAAAATGGATTCCGTTGAAGTCGGATGAATAAAATAAATGGAAAAGAAATTGATTTTGTGAAGTTTTTCGACGAAAAAAGGAAATCAGTTGAAGACTTTTGACGGAAAACGAATTCCGTCGAAAATGGATGAATAAAATAAATGCAAAAGAAATTAATTTGGTTAAGTTTTTTTGACGGAAAACGGATTCCGTCGAAAATGGATTTATAAAATAAATGCAAAAGAAATTGAATTTATGAAGTTTTTCGACGAAAAATGGATTCCGTCGAAGATTTTTTACGCAAAATGTATTGCGTCGAAAACGGATGAATAAAATAAATGCAAAAGAAATTGATTTTGTGAAGTTTTTAGACGGAAAACAAATTCCGTCGAAATCTGATGAATAAAATAAATGCAAAAGAAATTGATTCCGTGAAGTTTTTCGACGGAAAATGGATTCCGTCGAAGATTTTTGATTGAAATTGGATTCCGTAGAAGATTTTTGACGGAAAATGAATTCCATCGAAAAAGGATGAATAAAATAAATGCAAAAGAAATTGATTTTGTGAAGTTTTTCGACGGAAAATGTATTTCGTCGAAGATGGATGAATAAAATAAATGCAAAAGAAATTGATATTGTGAAATTTTTTGATGGAAAACGGATTTCGTCGAAAATGGATGAATAAAATAAATGCAAAAGAAAAAGATTTTATGAAGTTTTTCGACGAAAAATGGATTCCGTCGAAGATTTTTGACGAAAAATGTATTCCGTCGAAAATAGATGAATAAAGTAAATGCAAAAGAAATTGATTTTGTGAAGTTTTTCGACGGAAAACGGATTCCGTAGAAGATTCTTGATAGAAAATGGATTCCGTCGAAGATTTTTGACGGAAAATGAATTCCATCTAAAACGGATGAATAAAATAAATGCAAAAGAAATTGATTTTGTGAAGTTTTTCGACGGAAAATGGATTCCGTCGAAGATTTTTGATGCAAAATAAATTCCGTTGAAAAAGGATGAATAAAATAAATGCAAAAGAAATTGATTTTGTAAGTTTTTCGACGGAAAATGGATTCCATCGAAGATTTTTGACGAAAAATGTATTCCGTCGAAAATGGATGAATTAAATTAATGCAAAAGAAATTTATTTTGTGAAGTTTTTCGACGGAAAATGAATTCCGTCGAAAATGGATGAATAAAATAAATGCAAAAGAAATTTATTTTGTGAAGTTTTTTTTTACGGAAAACGGATTCAAATCGATTTTATGATGTTTTTCGACGAAAATTGGATTCCGTCGAAAACGGATGAATAAAATAAATGCAAAAGAAATTTATTTTGTGAAATTTTTCGACGGAAAATGGATGAATAAAATAAATGCAAAAGAAATTAATTTTGTGAAGTTTTTTTGACGGAAAATGAATTTCGTCGAAAATGGATGAATAAAATAAAGGCAAAAGAAATTGATATTGTGAAATTTTTTGATGGAAAACGGATTCCGTCGAAAATGGATGAATAAAATAAATGCAAAAGAAATTGATATTGTGAAGTTTTTTGATGGAAAACGGATTCTGTCGAAAATGGATGAATAAAATAGATGCAAAAGAAATTGATTTTGTGATGTTTTTCGACGGAAAATGAATTCCGTCGAAAATGGATGAATAAAATAAATGCAAAAGAAATTGATTTTGTGAAGTTTTTCGACGGAAAACGGATTCCGTAGAAGATTCTTGATAGAAAATGGATTCCGTCGAAGATTTTTGACGGAAAATGAATTCCATCGAAAATGGATGAATAAAATAAATGCAAAAGAAATTGATTTTGTGAAGTTTTTCGACGGAAAATGGATTCCGTCGAAAATGGATGAATAAAATAAATGCAAAAGAAATTTATTTTGTGAAATTTTTCGACGAAAAATGAATTCCGTCGAAAATGGATGAATAAAATAAATGTAAAAGAAATTAATTTTGTGAAGTTTTTTTGACGGAAAATGAATTCCGTCGAAAATGGATGAATAAAATAAAGGCAAAAGAAATTGATATTGTGAAATTTTTTGATGGAAAACGTATTCCGTCGAAAATGGATGAATAAAATAAATGCAAATGAAATTGATATTGTGAAGTTTTTTGATGGAAAACGGATTCCGTCGAAAATGGATGAATAAAATAGATGCAAAAGAAATTGATTTTGTGAAGTTTTTCGACGGAAAATGGATCCCGTCGAAGATTTTGGACGGAAAATGAATTCCGTCGAAAATGGATGAATAAAATAAATGCAAAAGAAATTGATTTTGCGAAGTTTTTCGACGGAAAACGGATTCCGTAGAAGATTCTTGATAGAAAATGGATTCCGTCGAAGATTTTTGACGGAAAATGAATTCCATCGAAAACGGATGAATAAAATAAATGCAAAAGAAATTAATTTTATGAATTTTTTCGACGGAAAACAAATTCCATCGAAAACGGATTAATAAAATAAATGCAAAAGAAATAGGTTTTGTGAAGTTTTTTGATGGAAAACGGATTACGTCGAAAATGGATGAAAAAAATAAATGCAAAAGAAATTGATTTTACAAAGTTTTTCGACGAAAAATGGATTTCGTCGAAGATTTTTGACGAAAAATGTATTCCGTCGAAAACGGATGAATAAAATAAATGCAAAAGAAATTGATTTTGCAAAGTTTTACCTCGGAAAAGAAATTCCGTCGAAAACGGATGAATAAAATAAATGCAAAAAGAAATTGATTTTGTGAAGTTTTTCGACGGAAAATGGATTCCGTAGAAGATTTTTGACTGAAATGAATTCCGTCAAAAATGGATGAATAAGATAAATGGAAAAGAAATTCATTTTGTGAAGTTTTTTGACGGAAAACGGATTCCATCAAAAACGGATGAATAAAATAAATGCAAAAGAAATTGATTTTGCGAAGTTTTTCCTCGGAAAACAAATTCCGTCGAAAACGGATGAATAAAATAAATGCAAAAAGAAATTGATTTTGTGAAGTTTTTCGACGGAAAATGGATTCCGTCGAAGATTTTTGACAGAAAATGAATTCCGTCGAAAACAAATGAATAAGATAAATGGAAAAGAAATTCATTTTGTGAAGTTTTTTGACGAAAAACGGATTCCATCGAAAACGGATGAATAAAATAAATGCAAAAGAAATTGATTTTGTGTTGTTTTTCGAAGGAAAATGGATTCCGTTGAAGTCGGATGAATAAAATAAATGGAAAAGATATTGATTTTGTGAAGTTTTTCGACGAAAAAAGGAAATCAGTTGAAGATTTTTGACGGAAAACGAATTCCGTCGAAAATGGATGAATAAAATAAATGCAAAAGAAATTAATTTTGTTAAGTTTTTTTTGACGGAAAACGGATTCCGTCGAAAATGGATGAATAAAATAAATGCAAAAGAAATTGAATTTATGAAGTTTTTCGACGAAAAATGGATTCCGTCGAAGATTTTTTACGCAAAATGTATTGCATCGAAAATGGATGAATAAAATAAATGCAAAAGAAATTGATTTCGTGAAGTTTTTCGACGGAAAACAAATTCCGTCGAAATCTGATGAATAAAATAAATGCAAAAGAAATTGATTTCGTGAAGTTTTTCGACGGAAAATGGATTCCGTCGAAGATTTTTGATTGAAATTGGATTCCGTCGAAGATTTTTGACGGAAAATGAATTCCATCGAAAAAGGATGAATAAAATAAATGCAAAAGAAATTGATTTTGTGATGTTTTTCGACGAAAAATGGATTCCGTCGAAGATTTTTGACGAAAAATAAATTCCGTTGAAAAAGGATGAATAAAATAAATGCAAAAGAAATTGATTTTGTAAGTTTTTCGACGGAAAATGGATTCCATCGAAGATTTTTGACGAAAAATGTATTCCGTCGAAAATGGATGAATTAAATTAATGCAAAAGAAATTTATTTTGTGAAGTTTTTCGACGGAAAATGAATTCCGTCGAAAATGGATGAATAAAATAAATGCAAAAGAAATTAATTTTGTGAATTTTATTTTACGGAAAACGGATTCAAATTGATTTTATGATGTTTTTCGACGAAAAATGGATTACGTTGAAGATTTTTGACGAAAAATGGATTCCGTCGAAAACGGATGAATAAAATAAATGCAAAAGAAATTTATTTTGTGAAATTTTTCGACGGAAAATGAATTCCGTCGAAAATGGATGAATAAAATAAATGCAAAAGAAATTAATTTTGTGAAGTTTTTTTGACGGAAAATGAATTCCGTCGAAAATGGATGAATAAAATAAAGGCAAAAGAAATTGATATTGTGAAATTTTTTGATGGAAAACGGATTCCGTCGAAAATGGATGAATAAAATAAATGCAAAAGAAATTGCTATTGTGAAGTTTTTTGATGGAAAACGGATTCCGTCGAAAATGGGTGAATAAAATAGATGCAAAAGAAATTGATTTTGTGAAGTTTTTCGACGGAAAATGGATTCCGTCGAAGATTTTGGACGGAAAATGAATTCCGTCGAAAATGGATGAATAAAATAAATGCAAAAGAAATTGATTTTGTGAAGTTTTTCGACGGAAAACGGATTCCGTAGAAGATTCTTGACAGAAAATGGATTCCGTCGAAGATTTTTGACGGAAAATGAATTCCATCGAAAACGGATGAATAAAATAAATGCAAAAAAAATTGATTTTGTGAAGTTTTTCGACGGAAAACGGATTCCGTCGAAAATGGATGAATAAAATAAATGCAAAAGAAATTGATTTTGTAAGTTTTTCGATGGAAAATGGATTCCGTCGAAGATTTTTGACGAAAAATGTATTCCATCGAAAATTGATGAATTAAATAAATGCAAAAGAAATTAATTTTGTGAAGTTTTTTTGACCGAAAATGAATTCCGTCGAAAATGGATGAATAAAATAAATGCAAAAGAAATTGATATTGTGAAATTTTTTGATGGAAAACGGATTCCGTCGAAAATGGATGAATAAAATAAATGCAAAAGAAATTAATTTTATGAATTTTTTCGACGGAAAACAAATTCCATCGAAAACGGATTAATAAAATAAATGCAAAAGAAATAGGTTTTGTGAAGTTTTTTGATGGAAAACGGATTACGTCGAAAATGGATGAAAAAAATAAATGCAAAAGAAATTGATTTTACAAAGTTTTTCGACGAAAAATGGATTTCGTCGAAGATTTTTGACGAAAAATGTATTCCGTCGAAAACGGATGAATAAAATAAATGCAAAAGAAATTGATTTTGCGAAGTTTTTCCTCGGAAAACAAATTCCGTCGAAAACGGATGAATAAAATAAATGCAAAAAGTAATTGATTTTGTGAAGTTTTTCGATTCCGTCGAAGATTTTTGACTAAAATGAATTCCGTCAAAAACGGATGAATAAGATAAATGGAAAAGAAATTCATTTTGTGAAGTTTTTTGACAGAAAACGGATTCCATCGAAAACGGATGAATAAAATAAATGCAAAAGAAATTGATTTTGTGTTGTTTTTCGAAGGAAAATGGATTCCGTTGAAGTCAGATGAATAAAATAAATGGAAAAGAAATTGATTTTGTGAAGTTTTTCGACGAAAAAAGGAAATCAGTTGAAGATTTTTGACGGAAAACGAATTCCGTCGAAAATGGATGAATAAAATAAATGCAAAAGAAATTAATTTTGTTAAGTTTTTTTGATGGAAAACGGATTCCGTCGAAAATGGATGAATAAAATAAATGCAAAAGAAATTGATTATGTGAAGTTTTTCGACGGAAAACAAATTCCGTCGAAATCTGATGAATAAAATAAATGCAAAAGAAATTGATTCAGTGAAGTTTTTCGATGGAAAATGGATTCCGTCGAAGATTTTTGATTGAAATTGGATTCCGTCGAAGATTTTTGACGGAAAATGAATTCCATCGAAAACGGATGAATAAAATAAATGCAAAAGAAATTGATTTTGTGAAGTTTTTCGACGAAAAATGGATTCCGTAGAAGATTTTTGACGAAAAATAAATTCCGTTGAAAAAGGATGAATAAAATAAATGCAAAAGAAATTGATTTTGTAAATTTTTCGACGGAAAATGGATTCCATCGAAGATTTTTGACGAAAAATGTATTCCGTCCAAAATGGATGAATTAAATTAATGCAAAAGAAATTTATTTTGTGAAGTTTTTCGACGGAAAATGAATTCCGTCGAAAATGGATGAACAAAATAAATGCAAAAGAAATTAATTTTGTGAAGTTTTTTTTTACGGAAAACGGATTCAAATTGATTTTATGATGTTTTTCGACGAAAAATGGATTCCGTCGAAGATTTTTGACGAAAAATGGATTCCGTCGAAAACGGATGAATAAAATAAATGCAAAAGAAATTTATTTTGTGAAATTTTTCGACGGAAAATGAATTCCGTCGAAAATGGATGAATAAAATAAATGCAAAAGATATTAATTTTGTGAAGTTTTTTTGACGGAAAATGAATTCCGTCGAAAATGGATGAATAAAATAAAGGCAAAAGAAATTGATATTGTGAAGTTTTTCGACGGAAAATGGATTCCGTCGAAGATTTTGGACGGAAAATGAATTCCGTCGAAAATGGATGAATAAAATAAATGCAAAAGAAATTGATATTGTGAAGTTTTTCGACGGAAAATGGATTCTGTCGAAGATTTAGGACGGAAAATGAATTCCGTCGAAAATGGATAAATAAAATAAATGCAAAAGAAATTGATTTTGTGAAGTTTTTCGACGGAAAACGGATTCCGTAGAAGATTTTTGACGGAAAATGAATTCCGTCGAAAATGGATGAATAAAATAAATGCGAAAGAAATTGATTTTGTGAAGTTTTTGGACGGAAAATGTATTCCGTCGAAAATGGATGAATAAAATAAATGTAAAAGAAATTGATATTGTAAATTTTTTGATGGAAAACGGATTCCGTCGAAAATGGATGAATAAAATAAATGCAAAAGAAATTGATTTTGTGAAGTTTTTCGACGGAAAACAAATTCCATCGAAAACAGATTAAGAAAATAAATGCAAAAGAAATTAATTTTGTGAAGTATTTTTGACGGAAAATGAATTCCGTAGAAAATGGATGAATAAAATAAATGCAAAAGAAATTGATATTATGAAATTTTTTGATGGAAAACGGATTCCGTCGAAAATGGATGAATAAAATAAATGCAAAAGAAATTGATTTTATGAAGTTTTTCGACGGAAAACAAATTCCATCGAAAACGGATTAATAAAATAAATGCAAAAGAAATTGGTTTTGTGAAGTTTTTCGACGGAAAAAGAATTTCGTCGAAAATGGATGAATAAAATAAATGTAAAAGAAATTGATTTTATGAAGTTTTTCGTCGGAAAACAAATTCCATCGAAAACGGATTAATAAAATAAATGCAAAAGAAATTGGTTTTGTGAAGTTTTTCGATGGAAAATGAATTCCGTCGAAAATGGATGAATAAAATAAATGCAAAAGAAATTGATTTTGTAAGTTTTTCGATGGAAAATGGATTGCGTCAAAGATTTTTGACGAAAAATGTATTCCGTCGAAAATTGATGAATTAAATAAATGCAAAAGAAATTAATTTTGTGAAGTTTTTTTGACCGGAATTCCGTCGAAAATGGATGAATAAAATAAATGCAAAAGAAATTGATATTGTGAAGATTTTTGACGGAAAACGAATTCCGTCGAAAATGGATGAATAAAATAAATGCAAAAGAAATTAATTTTGCTAAGTTTTTTTGACGGAAAACGGATTCCGTCGAAAATGGATGAATAAAACAAATGCAAAAGAAATTGAATTTATGAATTTATGAATTTTTTCGACGAAAAATGGATTCCGTCGAAGATTTTTTACGCACAATGTATTCCATCGAAAACAGATGAATAAAATAAATGCAAAAGAAATTGATTTTGTGAAGTTTTTAGACGGAAAACAAATTCCGTCGAAATCTTATGAATAAAATAAATGCAAAAGAAATTGATTCCGTGAAGTTTTTCGATGGAAAATGGATTCCTTCGAACATTTTTGACAGAAAATGAATTCCGTCGAAAATGGATGAATAAAATAAATGCAAAAGAAATTGATTTTGTGAAGTTTTTCGACGGAAAACGAATTCCGTCGAAAATGGAT
This sequence comes from Gastrolobium villosum, assembly GCA_032173675.1. Taxonomy (NCBI): domain Eukaryota; kingdom Viridiplantae; phylum Streptophyta; class Magnoliopsida; order Fabales; family Fabaceae; genus Gastrolobium; species Gastrolobium villosum. Next base: position 12,480 of record JAVKPL010003131.1, read on the forward strand.
TAATAAAATAAATGCAAAAGAAATTGATTTTGTGAAGTTTTTCGACGGAAAATGGATTCCGTCGAAGATTTTGGACGGAAAATGAATACCGTCGAAAATGGAAGAATAAAATAAATGCAAAAGAAATTGATTTTGTGAAGTTTTTTTGACGGAAAATGAATTCCGTCAAAAATGGATGAATAAAATAAAGGCAAAAGAAATTGATATTGTGAAATTTTTTGATGGAAAACGGATTCCGTCGAAAATGGATGTATAAAATAAATGCAAAAGAAATTAATTTTATGAATTTTTTCGACGGAAAACAAATTCCATCGAAAACGGATTAATAAAATAAATGCAAAAGAAATAGGTTTTGTGAAGATTTTCGACGGAAAATGAATTCCGTCGAAAATGGATGAATAAATTAAAAGCAAAAGAAATTAATTTTGTGAAGTTTTTTTTATGTAAAACGGATTCCGTCGAAAATGGATGAATAAAATAAACGCATAAGAAATTGATATTGTGAAATTTTTTGATGGAAAACGGATTCCGTCGAAAATGGATGAATAAAATAAATGCAAAAGAAATTGATTTTACAAAGTTTTTCGACAAAAAATAGATTTCGTCGAATTTGACGAAAAATGTATTCCGTCGAAAACGGATGAATAAAATAAATGCAAAAGAAATTGATTTTGCGAAGTTTTTCCTCGGAAAAGAAATTCCGTCGAAAACGGATGAATAAAATAAATGCAAAAAGAAATTGATTTTGTGAAGTTTTTCGACGGAAAATGGATTCCGTCGAAGATTTTTGACAGAAAATGAATTCCGTCGAAAACGGATGAATAAGATAATGGAAAAGAAATTCATTTTGTGAAGTGTTTTGACGGAAAACGGATTCCATTGAAAACGGATGAATAAAATAAATGCAAAAGAAATTGATTTTGTGTTGTTTTTCGAAGGAAAATGGATTCCGTTGAAGACGAATGAATAAAATAAATGGAAAATAAATTGATTTTGTGAAGTTTTTCGACGAAAAAAGGAAATCAGTTGAAGATTTTTGACGGAAAACGAATTCCGTCGAAAATGGATGAATATAATAAATGCAAAAGAAATTAATTTTGTTAAGTTTTTTTGACGGAAAACGGATTCCGTCGAAAATGGATGAATAAAATAAATGCAAAAGAATTTTTTTTTATGAATTTTTTCGACGAAAAATGGATTCCGTCGACGATTTTTTACGCAAAATGTATTCCGTCGAAAACGGATGAATAAAATAAATGCAAAAGAAATTGATTTTGTGAATTTTTAGACGGAAAACAAATTCTGTCGAAATCTGATGAATAAAATAAATGCAAAAGAAATTGATTCCGTCGAAGATTTTTGACGGAAAATGAATTCCATCGAAAATGGATGAATAAAAAGAAATTGATTTTGTGAAGTTTTTTTGACGAAAAATGTATTCTGTCGAAAATGGATGAATTAAATTAATGCAAAAGAAATTTATTTTGTGAATTTTTTCGTCGGAAAACGAATTCCGTCGAAAATGGATGAATAAAATAAATGCAAAAGAAATTAATTTTGTGAAGTTTTTTTAACGGAAAATGTATTCCGTCGAAAATGGATGAATAAAATAAATGCAAAAGAAATTGATGTTGTGAAGTTTTTCGACGGAAAATGGATTCCGTCGAAGATTTTTGACAGACAATGAATTCCGTCAAAAACGGATGAATAAGATAAATGGAAAAGAAATTCATTTTGTTAAGTTTTTTGACGGAAAACAGATTCCATAAAAAACGGATGAATAAAATAAATGCAAAAAAATTGATTTTGTGTTGTTTTTCGAAGGGAAATGGATTCCGTTGAAAATAGATGAATAAAATAAATGGAAAAGAAATTGATTTTGTGAAGTTTTTCGACGAAAAAGGAAATCAGTCGAAGATTTTTGACGGAAAACGAATTTCGTCGAAAATGGATGAATTAAATTAATGCAAAAGAAATTTATTTTGTGAAGTATTTCGACGGAAAACGGATTCCGTAGAAGATTCTTGACAGAAAATGGATTTCGTCGAAGATTTTTGACGGAAAATGAATTCCATCGAAAACGGATGAATAAAATAAATGCAAAAGAAAGTGATTTTGTGAAGTTTTTCGATTGAAAATGGATTCCGTCGAAAATGGATGAATAAAATAAATGCAAAAGAAATTGATTTTATAAGTTTTTCGACGGAAAATGGATTCCGTCGAAGATTTTTGACGAAAAATGTATTCTGTCGAAAATGGATGAATTAAATTAATGCAAAAGAAATTTATTTTGTGAAGTTTTTCGACGGAAAACGGATTCCGTAGAAGATTCTTGACAGAAAATGGATTCCGTCGAAGATTTTTGACAGAAAATGAATTCCGTCGAAAATGGATGAATAAAATAAATGCAAAAGAAGTTGATTTTGTGAAGTTTTTCGACGGAAAAATGGATTCAAAAGAAATTGATTTTGTAAGTTTTTCGACGGAAAATGGATTCCGTCGAAGATTTTTGACGAAAAATGTATTCTGTCGAAAATGGATGAATTAAATTAATGCAAAAGAAATTTATTTTGTGAATTTTTTCGACGGAATATGAATTCCGTCGAAAATGGATGAATAAAATAAATGCAAAAGAAATTAATTTTGTGAAGTTTTTTTGACGGAAAATGAATTCCGTCGAAAATGGATGAATAAAATAAATGCAAAAGAAATTGATATTGTGAAATTTTTTGATGGAAAACGGATTCCGTCGAAAATGGATGAATAAAATAAATGCAAAAGAAATTGATTTTATGAAGTTTTTCGACGGAAAACAAATTCCATCGAAAACGGATTAATAAAATAAATGCAAAAGAAATTGGTTTTGTGAAGTTTTTCGATGGAAAATGAATTCCGTCGAAAATGGATGAATAAAATAAATGCAAAAGAAATTAGTTTTGTGAAGTTTTTTTTACGTAAAACGGATTCCGTCAAAAATGGATGAATAAAATAAACGCACAAGAAATTGATATTGTGAATTTTTTTGATGGAAAACGGATTCCGTCGAAAATGGATGAATAAAATAAATGCAAAAGAAATTGATTTTACAAAGTTTTTCGACGAAAAATGGATTTCGTCGAAGATTTTTGACGCAAAATGTATTCCGTCGAAAACGGATGAATAAAATAAATGCAAAGGAAATTGATTTTGCGAAGTTTTTCGACAGAAAACAAATTCCTTCGAAAACGGATGAATAAAATAAATGCAAAAAGAAATTGATTTTGTGCAGTTTTTCGACGGAAAACGGATTCCGTCGAAAATGGATGAATAAAATAAATGCAAAAGGAATTGATTTTGAAAGGATTTTTCAACGATAAATGGATTCCGTCGAAGATTTTTGACGAAAAATGTATTCTGTCGAAAATGGATGAATTAAATTAATGCAAAAGAAATTTATTTTGTGAATTTTTTCGACGGAAAACGAATTCCGTCGAAAATGGATGAATAAAATAAATGCAAAAGAAATTAATTTTTTGAAGTTTTTTTGACGGAAAATGAATTCCGTCGAAAATGGATGAATAAAATAAATGCAAAAGAAATTGATATTGTGAATTTTTTTGATGGAAAACGGATTCCGTCGAAAATGGATGAATAAAATAAATGCAAAAGAAATTGATTTTATGAAGTTTTTCGACGGAAAACAAATTCCATCGAAAACGGATTAATAAAATAAATGCAAAAGAAATTGGTTTTGTGAAGTTTTTCGACGGAAAATGAATTCCGTCGAAAATGGATGAATAAAATAAATGCAAAAGAAATTAATTTTGTGAAGTTTTTTTTACGTAAAACGGATTCCGTCGAAAATGGATGAATAAAATAAACGCACAAGAAATTGATATTGTGAAATTTTTTGATGGAAAACTGATTCCGTCGAAAATGGATGAATAAAATGAATGTAAAAGAAATTGATTTTACAAAGTTTTTCGACGAAAAATGGATTTCGTCGAAGATTTTTGACGAAAAATGTGTTCCGTCGAAAACGGATGAATAAAATAAATGCAAAAGAAATTGATTTTGCGAAGTTTTTTGACGGAAAACAAATTCCGTCGAAAACGGATGAATAAAATAAATGCAAAAAGAAATTTATTTTGTGAAGTTTTTTGATGGAAAACGGATTCCGTCGAAAAGATGAATAAAATAAATGCAAAAGAAAATGGATTTCGTCTAAGATTTTTGACGGAAAATTAATTCCATCGAAAACGGATGAATAAAATAAATGCAAAAGAAATTGTTTTTGTGAAGTTTTTCGACGGAAAATGGATTCCGTCGAAAATGGATGAATAAAATAAATGCAAAAGAAATTGATATTGTGAAATTTTTTGATGGAAAACGGATTTCGTCGAAAATGGATGAATAAAATAAATGCAAAAGAAATAGATTTTATGAAGTTTTTTTCGACGAAAAATGGATTCCGTCGAAGATTTTTGACGAAAAATGTATTCCGTCGAAAGCGGATGAATAAAATAAATGCAAAAGAAATTGGTTTTGTGAAGTTTTTCGACGGAAAACAAATTCCGTCAAAAACGGATGAATAAAATAAATTCAAAAGAAATCGATTTTGTGAAGTTTTTCGACGGAAAATGTTTTCCGTCGAAGATTTTTGATTGAAATTGGATTCCGTCGAAGATTTTTTGCGGAATATGAATTCCAACGAAAACAGATGAATAAAATAAATGCAAAAGAAATTGATTTTGTGAAGTTTTTTTTCCGTCGAAGATTTTGGACGGAAAATGAATTCCGTCGAAAATGGATGAATAAAATAAATGCAAAAGAAATTGATTTTGTGAAGTTTTTCGACGGAAAACGGATTCCGTAGAAGATTCTTGATAAGAAAATGGATTCCGTCGAAGATTTTTGACGGAAAATGAATTCCGTCGAAAATGGATGAATAAAATAAATGCAAAAGAAATTGATTTTGTGAAGTTTTTCGACGGAAAATGGATTCCGTCGAAAATGGATGAATAAAATAAATTCAAAAGAAATTTATTTTGTGAAGTTTTTCGACGGAAAATGAATTCCGTCGAAAATGGATGAATAAAATAAATGCAAAAGAAATTAATTTTGTGAAGTTTTTTTGACGGAAAATGAATTCCGTCGAAAATGGATGAATAAAATAAAGGCAAAAGAAATTTATATTGTGAAATTTTTTGATGGAAAACGGATTCCGTCGAAAATGGATGAATAAAATAAATGCAAAAGAAATTGATATTGTGAAGTTTTTTGATGGAAAACGGATTCCGTCGAAAATGGATGAATAAAATAGATGCAAAAGAAATTGATTTTGTGAAGTTTTTCGACGGAAAATGGTTCCCGTCGAAGATTTTGGACGGAAAATGAATTCCGTCGAAAATGGATGAATAAAATAAATGCAAAGGAAATTGATTTTGTGAAGTTTTTCGACGGAAAACAAATTCCTTCGAAAACGGATGAATAAAATAAATGCAAAAAGAAATTGATTTTGTGCAGTTTTTCGACGGAAAACGGATTCCGTCGAAAATGGATGAATAAAATAAATGCAAAAGAAATTGATTTTGAAAGGTTTTCGACGGAAAATGGATTCCGTCGAAGATTTTTGACGGAAAATGTATTCTGTCGAAAATGGATGCATTAAATTAATGCAAAAGAAATTTATTTTGTGAATTTTTTCGACGGAAAACGAATTCCGTCGAAAATGGATGAATAAAATAAATGCAAAAGAAATTAATTTTTTGAAGTTTTTTTGACGGAAAATGAATTCCGTCGAAAATGGATGAATAAAAAAATATTGATATTGTGAATTTTTTTGATGGAAAACGGATTCCGTCGAAAATAGATGAATAAAATAAATGCAAAAGAAATTGATTTTATGAAGTTTTTCGACGGAAAACAAATTCCATCGAAAACGGATTAATAAAATAAATGCAAAAGAAATTGGTTTTGTGAAGTTTTTCGACGGAAAATGAATTCCGTCGAAAATGGATGAACAAAATAAATGCAAAAGAAATTAATTTTGTGAAGTTTTTTTTACGTAAAACGGATTCCGTCGAAAATTGATGAATAAAATAAACGCACAAGAAATTGATATTGTGAATTTTTTTGATGGAAAACTGATTCCGTCGAAAATGGATGAATAAAATGAATGTAAAAGAAATTGATTTTACAAAGTTTTTCGACGAAAAATGGATTTCGTCGAAGATTTTTGACGAAAAATGTGTTCCGTCGAAAACGGATGAATAAAATAAATGCAAAAGAAATTGATTTTGCGAAGTTTTTTGACGGAAAACAAATTCCGTCGAAAACGGATGAATAAAATAAATGCAAAAAGAAATTTATTTTGTGAAGTTTTTCGACTGAAAATGAACTCCGTCGAAAATGGATGAATAAAATAAATGCAAAAGAAATTAATTTTGTGAAGTTTTTTGACGGAAAAAGAATTCCGTCGAAAATGGATGAATAAAATAAAGGCAAAAGAAATTGATTTTGTGAAGTTTTTCGACGGAAAACGGATTCCGTAGAAGATTCTTGACAGAAAATGGATTTCGTCGAAGATTTTTGACGGAAAATTAATTCCATCGAAAACGGATGAATAAAATAAATGCAAAAGAAATTGTTTTTGTGAAGTTTTTCGACGGAAAATGGATTTCGTCAAAGATGGATGAATAAAATAAATGCAAAAGAAATTGATATTGTGAATTTTTTTGATGGAAAACGGATTTCGTCGAAAATGGATGAATAAAATAAATGCAAAAGAAAAAGATTTTATGAAGTTTTTCGACGAAAAATGGATTCCGTCGAAGATTTTTGACGAAAAATGTATTCCGTCGAAAGCGGATGA
>JAVKPL010003132.1:0-19546 GCA_032173675.1 Gastrolobium villosum
GACGCTTCAGACTCCCATAATAAGAAACTGACCATTTCCCCTTAATGTAACTGCACCTATCAGCAGTTACTTCTAAATAACTTCCCTTAATAGTCAAAATTACTATAATGCCCTTTTCATTAATTAAACCAACTGACACATAATATAACACATGAGACAAATAATTTTACATTCTCCCACTTGGCTCATGTCATGAGGTGTCCCTTCATGATTTAATCAACATTCATTATAATGCGAATTTACTAGGCTAAAGGTTCTATACATTGACCTCATCATAATTCATTATTAGAAATAAAATCAACAAGAGTCATGGCGGTTGTATGCTATCAAGTCGGCATAGTCCCTTCCATGTACTAACATGATACTTTAATAGGAAGTATACATTATGTCCAACAATAATGTCTTCGTAATCGGACCATAAATATTTTCAATATCATTACATAAATGATGCACTTTGAAAATAAGACAATAACAGAAACATATATTCATCAATGAGCTCAAAGTGTCAATACTTAATACATAACAATAATTGTCATCATTCATTAGCTGACATAATGCCCATTCTACATACATGACCAGTAAATGTCTTGGGCGGTATCCCTTTCAATATCATAAGATCGGTGCTAATATGCTCTATAGACACTCTTTGTTTCTGAACCTCTTCTTTAACGGCAAAGCTTTAATTCCATATGTTTAGCACCTTTGGAATAATAAGACAATTAACAATAATATTTTCAATGAGCTCGTGCTTTTAACAATAATTGTCGACCAATACATGACCAGTAAAGCCCTGAAATAAAGTTCCGTAGCCATTTAGCCTGAATTGTGGCTTCAATTATCACAATAAATTTTGCCACAAATTCAGCTTCCATAGTGGACGCAGCTATTACAGTCTGCTTCGCACTTTTCCATGATATAGCTCCTTCAGCTAAAAGATACAGGTAACCACATGTAGACTTTCTTGTGTCTACGCATCCTGCAAAATCTGAATCTGTGTATCCAATCACTTCAAGGTTGTTAGACCTTCTATAAGTAAGCATGTGACCTTTAGTTCCTTGCAAATATCTCAGTACTTTCTTTGCAGCTTTCCAATGATCCATACCGGGATTACTTTGGTATCTACCCAACATCCCAACTGCAAAGCTAATATCTGGTCTCGTACAAGTCTGAGCATACATTAAACTCCCAACTAATGATGCATACGGAATTGCATCCATTTCTTTTCGTTCCAATTCACTTTTAGGACATTGCATGAGACTAAATTTATCTCCTTTCTGAATTGGAACTGGAGATGATGAGCAGTTTTCCATTCTGAATCTCTCTAGAACTCTATTAATATATGCTTTCTGAGACAAACCTAACAGTCCTTGTGATCTATCACGGAATATTTCTATTCCTATCACATAAGTTGCCTCGCCCATATCTTTCATTTCAAAGTTACTAGAGAGAAACTTCTTAGTCTCATTTAAAAGACCAAGATCATTAGTTGCCAGCAAAATATCATCAACATACAAAATCAATAATATAAACTTGCTCCCACTGATCTTCAGATATATACATCGATCAACAATGTTTTCTTTAAATCCAAAGGAAACAACAGTATCATTAAACTTAAGGTACCATTGCCGTGAAGCTTGTTTAAGTCCGTATATTGACTTCTTAAGTTTGCACACCATGTGCTCTTTACCCTTTTCTATGAACCCCATTGGTTGGTCCATGTACACATCTTCATCTAAATTTCCATTTAGAAAGGCAGTTTTCACATCCATTTGGTGTAACTCTAGATCATAATGAGCCACCAATGCCATAATAATTCTTAAAGAATCCTTCTTTGAAACTGGTGAAAAAGTTTCTTTAAAGTCAATGCCATCTTTCTGAGTGAATCCCTTTGCAACAAGTCTGGCCTTGTAACGTTCTAAGTTACCATGAGAGTCACGTTTGGTCTTAAAAACCCATTTACAACCAACTCTCTTACACCCTTCTGGTAACTCAACAAGATCCCAAACCTTGTTCTGTTCCATAGATTTCAACTCATCTTTCATAGCATCTAACCATTTATCACCATTTTCTCCATTCATGGCTTGTGAAAACGTTACTGGATCATCCTGAATACCCATGTCAAAATCAGACTCTTGTAGATATACCACATAATCATTAGAAATAGCAGGTCTCTTTTCTCTTTGAGATCTTCTTAATGCTATCTGTTGTGGTTCTTCTACTATGGGTTCATTCGGTTCATTAACAATGATTTCTTCATGAGTAGTGGGATCATTAACTTGTCCTTCATTATTATTGATTGGTTCAATAGCATAAGGAACAATAACTTTACTAGAGCTACAAGTCAATGGAACTTGTATTCTCACTTCATGAATATCCACTTTACGTGGTGTTTCACTCCCACTAACTTCACCATTCTCAATGAACCTTGCATTTCCAGATTCAATAATCCTTGTAGTATGATAAGGACAGTAAAATCTATACCCTTTCGATTTTTCTGGATAACCAATGAAATAACCACTGATTGTCCTTGCATCCAGTTTCTTTTCTTGCGGATTGTAGTATCTAATTTCTGCCTGACAACCCCAAACATGCAGGTGTCTTATACTAGGTTTCCTTCCAGTCCAAAGTTCAAAAGGAGTCTTTGGAACTGACTTACTAGGAACCCTATTCAATACATACATGGCAGTTTTTAGAGCATAAGTCCACAATGAAACGGGTAAAGAAGAATTACTTAACATACTCCTAACCATATCCAGTAAGGTCCTATTACGCCTTTCAGATACACCATTCTGTTGCGGTGTACCGGGCATTGTGTATTGAGCACAAATACCACGCTTTTCCAGAAATTTAGCAAATGGGCCCGGATGTTGTCCACTTTCATCATACCTTCCATAATATTCACCACCCCTATCAGACCTGACAATCTTCACATTTCTGTCTAATTGCCTTTCAACTTCATTAATATAAATCTCCAAAGCATTTGCAGCTTGAGACTTATCATGTAGCAAATAGACATAACCATAACGTGAATAATCATCAATGAAAGTGATAAAATATTTTTCTTTATTGAAGGCATTAACATCAAACGGACCACATACATCAGTGTGTATAATTTCAAGAAGCTGAGTGCTCCTTGTGGCTCCTTTCTTTGTGTGTTTTGTTTGTTTTCCTTTAATACAATCCACACAAACATTTAAATCAGTAAAGTCTAAATCCGGAAGGATTTCATTATTTACCAATCTTTTCATCCTTTCTTTGGAAATATGTCCCAAACGTTTGTGCCACAAGTAAGCGGAACACTCATTAATTAAGGTACGTTTAGTACCAACATTATGATGCAGAGTCATAAGTGTTTCAGCATAAAGATTATCAAGACATAATTTATATAATCCATCACATAAAGTACCATTACCAATCAAATGATTGTGCTTGTACAAACTGAAACTACCACTACCAAATTTAAAAGAGTATCCAGCAACATCAAGTTTGGAAATTGAAACTAAATTTCTAGATATACTAGGTACATAAAGAGTTTCACATAAATCCAAATGATATCCACTGTCGAGAATTAAACGGTAAGTCCCAACAGCTTCCACCGGAACTTTCACTCTATTGCCCATAAAGACAAACTTTTCATTTGGCCTTGTGGTTTGGGTCATAAGGAATCCCTGCATTGTATTAGAAACATGAGTAGTACAACCAGAATCAATCCACCAAGTATTATAAGGAACTTCAGCCAGGTTTGATTCATAACATACATAAGCACTAGGCTTACCTTTCTTTTCGAACCAAGCCTTACGTTTCAGGCAATCCCTTTTGAAATGCCCTTCCTTTTTACAGAAATGGCACCTCATCTTTGCATTACTTTCCTTTTTGTGGATTTTAGAAGAAGAGGCCTCATCAACTTTAAGGGGTCCTCCTCCTCCTCCTTTCTTCTCATGCTTCTTACCTTTATTCTTTTCAGCTCCTTGATGCTTTACATAATTGATGGAATGAGCTCCCTGATTCTTAAGTCTGGTTTCCTCCTGAACTAACATACTGTGCAATTCATGCACATTCCATTTGTCTTTCATGGTGTTATAGTTCATTTGGAAAGGACCATACTCAGACGGTAATGAGTTCAATACGAACTGCACCAGGAAGTTCTCATCCACATCCATTCCCAATGCTTTTAATTTTGCCGCAATACTTGTCATTTCAATAACATGCTCATGCATAGTACGCGAACCATCAAATTTCATGGTGGTCAGTGTACTCATAAGTGTCCCAGCAAGAGACTTATCAGCAGTTTGGGAGCGCTCTTCCACAAGTTTCATCATTTCGATGGCACTTTCAGTTTGTGGAAGAGCTGACTTAATGTTGCTTGCTATGCTCATTTTCATGTACATCAAACTTAATCTGTTGGATCTTTCCCAGTTCTTAAAATGGTTCCTTTCATCCTCAGTGCTTTCAGGAGTAATAGCACCAGGTTCCTCTTCTCTAAGAGCCAAATCCATATCCATTACCCCAAGGTAAAATTGGATTTGCTCTTTCCATTCAGAGAAGTTTAGCCCATTAAAAACTGCAACAGTTGAGAACATGGAATGTGTGGCAACAGGTACTGCAAGGAATAATATTTAAAACATTAATGCTTTGAGTCATACATGTCACATACTAACATATTTCACAGATTCAAACATACTAACTTCAATGCATATCAATGTTCACCTTTGGGGATCCATTAACATACAACATTAACTGTAATGATGCTATATAAATTTCACATAATTTGGCAATGATGCATATCCCTATCATAAATATTTGTCATCTTTGGATGTCCAAATATGAGGAAATATGCCAACAATACCAACATCCATGTTCATTTTATAAAACAAATAACCAACCTTTGGGTTGATCCCCAACTGTTCTATAATAATGAACTTCAATATACCACAACCAGAAAATTATATCATACTATTCATAGCATCACAGTCATGGTAATTGAAATAAAATCATAATATTTGAAATTATAATAACTCTTCAAGATTTGGCCACTTTGGTGACTAACAAATCTATCATAATTAATTTCAAAACTTTAATTTTATAAACAATAATAGGATTAAATTTTCACATTTAATTTTAATCCAACCATATCACATATAAACTATAAATTGTGCCCACTGTACATTACATTTATCCAGTAACTATTCATACATGTAGCGTTAATATGCATTCATTTCGTCCTTTTGTGATCTTTCATTCAACCAATTCTCCAATTCTCCAGTAACTTTTCATATGTATAAAACGTTACTGGATCGAAAATGCTTCAGGAATGTCAATTCAATTTGTCCTTTCGTTAATGTCAATTCAAAAATGCTTCAGTCAAGGACACGAAAACCAAAAGGCAAAATCTCTTCATGATCACTGTTAGTTGATTTCAAATGCTTTTATCTTAGTTAAAAAAAAATTTCTTTCGAGAATTCCTTTAATAATTTTGTTTTCAAAACCCAAACTTTTCATGAACCAGAAATTTATTCCTAATAATTTATGGAAAAACACAAATTCTTAAACATGGCTCTGATACCACATGTAAGCATTTAATCATTCATTCATGTTCAACAATAAACAATCAAGAACATGAAAGGGGATCTTCAGAATTTATGAGTTTCACATAAAGTGTACCTTTCTCCATTAGTGCGGAAGAACTTTGATGGTGGAATACTTTCTCTAAGCCTTAACCCTTTCACCGTTCTTGTATCTTCTTTGATAGGGATTTGATACAACCTTTCTGGGCAGACTCAGATGGACGCTTCAGACTCCCATAATAAGAAACTGACCATTTCCCCTTAATGTAACTGCACCTATCAGCAGTTACTTCTAAATAACTTCCCTTAATAGTCAAAATTACTATAATGCCCTTTTCATTAATTAAACCAACTGACACATAATATAACACATGAGACAAATAATTTTACAGGAAATAGGTCTAATATTAGTTATTGTTGCATAAATCAGATTTCTCGACTGTGAGAGAATGGAATCTAAAGTTTGAAGAGAATCTCTTCTTCCTTCCTCAAAAGGCAAAGGACAGAAAGGAAATCAAGTAAGAATAAAATCTCAATTATATATGTCTATGTATTTGGCTTCCAGTATTTTTTCTATATATATGTGGTTATCATTTTAGCTAAACGAACTTTTGTATCACCTTTACCAGGGAGTTCCTTCTATATGTAGTTATGTTACGTGAATGACTCACTACCAAACTTTGTGTTAATATATATATATATATATATATATATATATATATGAGGTATGATCCTTTGATATCAGTGTCAAATTTTAAATTTGACACATCATCCCATTAGATCAAAAAAGATCAACGACTTTGATTTGTAAGCATGTGACACCATTGATCTTTTTTGATCTAATGGCTCTCAGATGTGGTGTTAAATTTCAAATTTGACATTGGTGTCAAAGGATCCTACCTATATATATATGTGTGTGTGTGTTTTTTGTGTGGATAAAACACATATATCCTCCATCGGAGACAATCTTGTTCGAGCCAGAAACGTTCACATCATGGTGGGGTTAACTCCTCCCTAAGGAAATTTTAACTTTTGCATTCACACAATGACTTGAACCCAAGATATTGCTTAAACAAAATAAAATATGTATCACTTGAACCAACCCGTTTAACATATATACAGAGTATTTTAGATTCAAAAAAATTTCAATATACATACACACACACACACACACACACATATATATATATATAGGGCAGGAAATTCTTACACCGGTGTAAGAGTTAGAAGTCTTACACTCAATCTTGACTATTGATCCACTTATATCCAATGGCTCACGTTATTAAAAAAATTAGAGCCCTTAGATATAAATGCTCTAAACGGACAAGATTGAGAGTGTAACTTACACTGGTGTAAAATGATCTTTACCCTATATGTGTGTGTGTGTAACATCCCAAGGGCTGGCAAGGGAAGAGAGTAATCGCCGGTGCAAAAGAGGCACGAATATTGAGTAGCTAATGCCAAATCTTGCAATTGTGGGGTACATGATTGAATCAAATCAACATCCGGAAGAGAGGGATTCCAAAGATTATGTTGATATAGGACAGTACAGTTGGTGATAGCTTATAAGAATTAATCGGTACCACTAATACTAACAAGAAGCATCTACTTTTCGGTAGCCTACCTCCTAAAGAATTTTTCCAAGAAGTGTGTAAGTGAGGACAAAGCACACTGAGAAGTTTCATGTTAGTTTGTGAGGACAATTATTGATTTTTGAAACGGTCGGGAATTACAAGTGATATCAAAGCAGGGCCTCTCTACCAGTACGGTGTGGTTCGAGGACGAACTAGGCAGAAGCTGGTGGGCATATAACATCCCAAGGGGCTGGCAAGGGCAGGGAGTGATCGTCGGTGCAAATGATGCACAGATAATGAGCGACTATAGTTAATAAGCGACTCATGCCAAATCTTGCAACTGTGGGGGTACATGATTGAATCATATCAACACCCGAAAGAAGGGATTCCAAAGACTGTGCTGATATGGGACAGTACAGTTGGGGACAACTTATAAGAATTAATTGGTACTACCTATACTAACAAGATACATCTCCATAGTTAAGCGTTCTTAACTTGAAGCAACTCTGGAACGAGTAAGCTCCTGGGAAGTTTTCCCAGGAAGTTGTGAGGACAAAGCACGCCGAAAAGTGTCGTGTTAGTTTGTGAGGCAGTCATTGATTCTTGTGGCGGCCAGACGTTATAATAGGATATGATCCTTTGACACTAGTGTCAAATTTCAGAATTTGACACCATTGTCAAAGGATCATGCCATATATATATATATATATATATATATATATATTCCTCTTAACATTTAATATTATGCAATCAAAATCGGCATACTAGAATATCTATTTAATGTAACACTTATTTTAAATCTAAACCCCAAAATAACGTCATTTTGAAATTGTTGAAGATAACTTCATCTCCCACAACTAGGGGTGTTATCTAGCTAAGTCTGGCCATAATTTGATTTTAAAAGGTTAAGTCTGTATTTAAATATGTCAGACTGGTTTAACGTGCAACTTGTTAAGAATATAATTATCGGAATTTGGCATTACTTATCTGCAAAAAATAAAAGTCTGGCTTATCCTGTTAAAAAAAAAATAAGACAGCAAAAACTTACCCAAACATAATATATGATCTACAACACTAATAATTTCTCAAAAGTTCATAAATTCAATTTATATCCAAACTGCATAATATAGAATAAAATCATTCAAGAAGTGTGCTTAACCAATAAACTAAAGTAATACAAAATTATGCATATCCAAAAGAACAAAAGATTACAAATTAGAGGTCGAGGCTAATCAGAATAGAAAAATTAGAACCATAGGTGCAGCAAATGTTGATGTTGACTCAATCGGCAACCTTAGGCTCCGGCGAATGGTGGAAAATAGAGGTCGCGTTAAGAAAATGAAGAGAACGATGACCTTTAACAGTGAAATGCAAGCCTTCAACTGTTGGGAATCGCTGAGAGTAGTGTTTTAAAACCTTGCCCCGCCCCCTGGGTTGACCTGTGTCAACCCTGACCCCTCTCCTCTGAGGATTGGGGTCACAAGTTGGACCCTATATGCATATCGACCCCTCTGACCTCCAAAACCCGGCCGATTTTCAGTGACTCCAGGGTCAGAGGGGTCAAAGGAGGTCATTGCATGTTTTCTTTTATTAAAAAAAAATTCCATGAACCAAAATTGTTTTATTAAAATAAATAAATAAAAATGCTTGCAAACCTAAATCTAATTGTTCTCTTCTCTCTTAGTGGCCTAGACGTTTTCAATCTTCACTTCGCTGCCGTGAATCTTCTAGAAAAAGTAAGAACTTTACCCATTCAAATGAAATCTTACGGTTGTCGATAGAAAAATAAAAAATCATTCTTACTTCCTTTAAATTTTTCTCTGTCAAAAACCTTTTCAAAAGAGGAAGAACTGGGTCAGCGTAGTGACCCCTTTAGAATATGAGTTTTGTACTTTGGTATCTTGATACTTTAATTAGGTTGTGTACTATTGACTTGTGGTTGTAATTGATGAATTATGTAAGTATATTTTGAATCTTTGATGATTGGTGGTTTGTTTTTTTAATATTTTCATATAGGATATATATATTTATATTTTTTTAATATATAAAACAGGGTCAGCGTATAAATCCCGTGACCCCCCGGTTGAACCCATGACCCCGGATCTCGGCCGGGTCGATGGCCGGGCCGGGTTTTTAAACACTGGCTTAGAGACGAAGATAGACATTCAACAAAGAGAGAAAGGTGAAATACTCTAGAAATGGCAAAAATCTAAAGGGAAAACGATGGTGAAATGTTTGGAGATAGCTTCGACGAAGAGAACGAAGGAGAACGGTTGCTTGATGACTTAAGTAAGTTGGGCGCGACGATGGCAGTGAAAATTAGGTTAGTATAAAAAAGAGAGTTAGTAGGTCAGCCTAACGGGCTTTAAGTCGCGACTTTTGAATCGGAACTTGAGACTTTTTTATTAAAGTTTTTATACAAGTCTAAGTCTGGATCTAACAATCAAAACATACAAACTAGGCCAGGCCTATACGAGTCGGGCCAAAGGCCTTTGACTCTTTTAACATCCCTACCTGCAGCAGGAGAACTATTTTTTCTAATAATAAAACTTTAAATATTAAATTAACTATAGCTTAATTAAATTTAATTATTTATAATCAAAGTTATTTAATAATATTTTAACTTTTACATAATAATCTTAAACAACAAATGAAAGAAAGGAAAAAAGTACTTAACGTTCTAATCACAATAGAAATCAAAGAAAAAGAAGAAAAAATAAGATTGGAATTTTGATTCCGTAATAAAGACTAATTTTAGATTTAAGAGAAATATCACTTGATTATTAAAAATTATTAGCATCCTTAATGGATAATAACTTAGGGGTTAATATTTCTCGTATTGTAGAAAATAATTTTATCTCCTACACACATATAAAAATTTATGTGACCCATTTTTTTTCTCTTCTCTTCACATAACCCCACTTAGGCCCTACATATTTCTATGTGTGTCTAGGAGATAAATTATTTCCTACAATATGTGAAACATTAAATCCAATAACTTTAATATTTCATAAATTAACTTTAATCATTCTAAATAACATAAAATGTTATTAATTATTTTATCGTTATAAAAGTACACTTTTATCAATAAAAAATTAAGGACATAATTAAAAATCTAAATCAGAATAGCGAAAAAAAAAAAACACCCACAATAATAATTTTAAAATATTTGTTTTTCTAAGATAATGATACACACACATAAAATAGTGGGGCTGCGAAGGAGACCCGTGCAACTTACAATTTGAAATTACAGATAGGCAACTGAATAACTTCAAATCTTTTTTTATAGCTAATTGTTTGTATCCGAGGGTGACAACCTACCTCGTAGAAATTGAAATTTGATTGCACATTTTCAACTTTTTATTCCAATTGGAGAGTAGTGACACAGACACGTAATTGTTAAGTACTATAAAAACAATGTAATGTGGAGCACTCTCAATATTTGATTAATCTTATAATAGATTTGCCTATTATTAAAGATTTTACGTAAGAGGATAGCAAGTTGTGGTTTTCTCCCTAGGGATTGCAGAACAACCTTAAATCTGACAATAATTACGAGAGACTAGAAACCGGCCAAGAGAGAGTCAGAAGATTATTATTATGGGTTTTATAAGAGTTATGTTGTAGAAGAAGTGATTCTGTTATGTTATAGAGATTCGTTTTGCATGTCAGAGTTTTTTTTTTTGCTGCGGGCCCCACAAAATGTTGTGTGTGTAGGAAATTTTTTGTGATCATGTTAAATTATGGATGATAAACCCTATTAATATTATTGCCACATATTTTGCGTATTGAGTAAATATTAAAATTAAAAAAATTAAATTCAATATAATTATAAATAATTAATTTAAATAAAATTCAAGGACTATAAATTAAACTAAATAAATTTAAAATATTATAAAATATGTATTATTATTTAAAATATTTAAATTAAATTTTAAAAGTTAAAAGTTAAAAATAGTATTTATAAATTTTCAAGTAAAAATAAATTAAAATAATTATTTTTAAAAAAATATTTTACAATTGGAATTTGGAAATAAAATATTATTATTGTAAATATAATTAATCTTTTATACAATAAATTGGACTCCCCATTACTAAGAGTGAAATTATATTTATATGTACTCATCCATTTTCGACGGAATTCATTTTCCGTCAAAAATCTTCGACGAAATCTATTTTCCGTCGAAAAAATTCACAAAATCGATTTCTTTTGCATTTATTTTATTCATCCCTTTTCGACGGAATTCATTTTCCGTCAAAAATCTTCTTGTTTTTTTTTTTTTTTTTGTGAGGACCCAGGTGTCTTCTTTATTTTGTAAACACATGGCCTTTTTAGAAATTCAATCAAAGAGGATTTTTCATTTCCTTAATTTCTTTAATCAACATCGAACATAATGATATATTTACAAATTACCAGTAAATGAATTTTTTATCAAGTAAATACATTTTAAAACTAAAAATTTTAAGTGCCATTATTTTTTATATTTACTATTTTTATTACCAGTAAAATATTCTTCTACTAATTAGATCAATTTTTTTAAATATTTTTAATTTATATTTATATATTTTATTAGTATTTAAAATACTCGTGCAATTTATTAAATATTTGCATCACCAACAGTGGCGGACCCAGGAATTTTTCCTGTGAGGGGTTAAAAATTAAACATTTATTCTCTCTTCAAACATAATATATGGGAGGCCAAAATATGAATAATTAAATATTTGTGACCGTTTGAATCATCTCTTTTTTAAGCTAGAAGTTACTTGTAAGCATAAACTATGCCAAACATGTTTTGAGAAAAGTTCTTATAATGAAAAATTCTTTTTTTTATAATGAAAAAAAATGTTGAATGCTAAAAGTTCTTGGGAGGAAAAGAATTTAAGCTCTTATCTGTTTTTCTTTAATTATGTGTTTTTTTTCAATGAAGAGTTATAAAGATAATTTTATTAAAATATGTGTTTTTAAGTAACTTTTAAACTTTTTTTTTAGTAATTACCAAACAGTTTTTAACTTTTTCTTAAGCTCTTTTTTTAGCTTTAACGCTTAAGTAGCTTCTAATTTAAAAATAAGAAGATCCAAACAAGCTCTTAGCGTAAGTTGTAAAAAAAAAAATTTGTAGACAAATCTTTCCGCATAATTTAATACTAATTCCATATGCTAATTGTTACCACCAGGTCTGCGCCAACAAGAATTTGAACGGCACTCTTTCTTATTTTATTTTTTGTTTTGTTCGTTTCGTTAACTTTCATTGAGGGAGAAAAAATGCATTCAGAGTTAGAGGAGTCTCAATAGATATAGGACCTGAGAATATAAAGAAGCTCTATAAATTCTCTGTGGTAGAAAACCACTTCACATTAATGGAAAAAAAAAAGGAAGTTTCTTGCATTATACGTATGTTAAATTTTTTTTTTTCAAATTTTGAGGGAGGGGCGGCCGCCCACCCTAACCCCGGGTCCGCCCTTGATCACCAAGGTATATCTAATTGACAGTTTAAAAATAATAAATTTAGTCAGATGATTTCAAAGTATATTGTAATTTTTTGTTAAGGATATATAGTTTTTGTTAAAGATATATTTTAATGCGATCAGATCAGAAAATGTTACCACCCAAAACTTTAGAAAAAAAATAAAAATGCTAGAGTGACCTTTTTTATAAAGGAAAGGTGTGAACTTTTTTTCTTCCGGTCGCCATATACAATTAGTTGTAGAAATCTAACTTTTTTTTTTATTGCAAGTTGATCATCCTAAAATATGTTACAATATTTTGACAAGAATCAAGACCTGAAGTATTGCTTAAACCACGCTTTCTTTTCAAAAAAGATTATATCAAATTCATGGACGAAAGAGTAATATAACAACAAAAATATAGAAACAATAGAAACGTACAAGACAAAAAATAAAATAAAATCCGGCCTCTTGGATTTCATCGAAGATGATTCTAATTAAAAGAAGGAATAATAAAACATTGCCCAGAAAAATCAGTATTTATATATGAAACTAGAATTTATTTTTTTACTAGTTAAATTTTTTAATGTATTGCTTCTTAAAAAAATGATACATCTCCTTCTTGACTTTTTTAAAGTTTAAGTTTCGATTCTTTTAATTAATTATGCATATCTTTTCATAATTTTAAATACTTTTTCGATCAATATATATATATATATATATATATATATATATATATATATTTTAAATAAAAAATAATTAATTAGTATTTAATTATTATATTTTTATATTCTGTCTAAATTTGAAACTAAATGTGCATGTACGCGGATACTTGTTACTAGAAATTTAATCTTGATGTATTGTTCATAACCTTTATACTTGTGTTGAATTATATTTTATCACATTATTTAATAAGTTTTGTAAAAGAAAAGGATAACAAGAACATAAAAGGAAAAGAGAGAAAATCAGAATAAGGAGAAAAAGATAATTTTTCATTGAATCATCGTATTGTGGGTTGTATATGTCTGTTTTTACAAGCTCTCTGAATATTGTAAGTTACAACGGAAAGGAATTAATAATTTTGAGAATTTACAATTTGGAATAATGTCTTTGGGAGTTATGGACATCCACATAAATATATTATTCATAATTAATAAGCGGTTTTTTAATTTAATTATTGACAGAAACAGACATATTAAATAATGTGTCGGTATGAGTTTTCAATAATTTTTCGCATCATATTTTTTAATATGTCGATATGAATTTTCAATAATTTTTCGCATCATATTTGATGCGGATGGTTCAACCGGTCATGCTAAATAATAAAGTTATTATAATCAATGTCCTTTTGATTTACCAAGGCATGTTTTTCAATTATGCGAAAAGCAGGTAATTTTTTCTCTTTTGATACACGTTACTTAGCTGCAATATTTGTAATAATACTCAATTTTACAACTATCTGTGAACTCAATGTGAGATCATTTATAGCCAATTTGGTCCCCATTGGTAATCACATTGTTCTGTCCTGTGGACAGAGATGTTCAACCTTTTTTAGGTTGATTGATCGCTTTGGACCGTATAGCCTTGACCAGGGGTATCTATGGAAAAGATATCCCTATGCCTAGCTTGATCACTGCAAAGTATATGAATGTGGTGATAGTGTGTTGTGTGAGTATTGAATATCAAGTGTCTTGTTCTGTCGAGGAGCCCTCCTATTTATAGGGGCTGCCTCTGATTTGAATTGGTGTAGCTGAGCTGTAATGACGCGGGATCATCAATGCTTTGTCGGCCGTTACCAGAGGTTACGTATCAGATATCACGTCTCCATAACTACGGCCCGTTTCAGGTATCAAATGGGGAATATTCGATGGGGTATTCCGGGTTGAGGAGATGGGCTTGTTTGGTGTGGGCCTTCTTACCGGGTTCATGAAGTAAGCCGGCTCATATGGGCATTTAGCCCGGGTTCATGGCACAGATCCATAACAGTTGCCCCCCAGCCAGGTTATCCGATATTTCGGGTTGCCTGGGTGTCTGAGAATGCGGGTGATATAACCCGGAATAGCTTATCTATTGCGCTTTGTTTGTGGCTCTTTTTTGGATCTCGGTCAATCTCTCTCTTTTACGCACGTCTGGCCACATGTCATGGTTTGCGTGCCTTTGCGTGCTGCAGCTATTTCATGCAGTCTTGTTTATCGTGCGCATTTATGAGTGTCATCATTTTAGTGTGTCGAATCATTGCCTTTTGCGGCGATGGGGTGGCTGCGCCTTTAGCACTCCCACGTTGTTTTGCCCGCTACGCGCGGTTTTGGCGTTTGTAAACCATTATATGTTTGGAATGACCATATTATCCCTGCTCCTTGGCCTTCCTGTGGCCCTCTTTTTATTCTACAGTTTCTATTTTTCTTTGTCATTTGCCTTTGTCATTTGCTCAGTTATTGTCTCTAAGCTCCTGCTGTTTATTGTGGTTTCATTTCGCTGCAACTTTCGTCTATTTGCGCTTCCATAATCAGGTATTTGTGGTTTTTACTTCTGCTTGCATTTTCTTCTCTTCGTAGCTTAACGTCTTCCTCGCTTTTCTGAAACGTGATTTCCTGTTAAAGAAGCGTTTTCTTCTGACCTTAACTTTCTTAACAAAAAATGGGAAGGAAGAAATCCTCCTTCCCTGTTTTGCGGTGCGTCCAGGAGGTTGACGTGAACTCCAACTTGTTAGAACGAATTCCTCCTGGTGCCCGTTATTGGCTTTGGGGGATTCCCAGGACCGCAGAGGAGGAACGGCAAGCCATGCTTCGTGGGCACCGTGGTTCAAAACCTCGTAAAGGTGGTCGAGGAGACCGTGGTCGAAGAGACCGTATATCCTCCAAATCCCGGGTTCCACATTCTATCCGGGTTCCATCACCCAATCCTTCCTTTCCTTTATCTGAAAGTCCCAGATTTATGAGTTCTAGCCTTGGGAATTCTCGCCCTTCTCTTCCTGTTCCCCAAGATGGCCCTTGTTTTTCATGCGTTTACCTGAGCTCTCAACTCGTCCAGCAAGGATGTAGCTCTTTAGCAGACTCTACCCTTGATAGTTGTCGTCATGGGAGCATTCCAGTTCCTACTCCTTTATCCGGCCGAGTTAATGAACCAATTACAATTTCTGACCTGTCCTCGTCGTCATCTAGTGATTCATCTGATAGCACTTTTATTTCAGGTATATCCATCCTCATCTGATACCCTTTTTGTTTGCTTTTCATTTCTAGGTTTTAATGGCATGTGTCCCTGAAGATGTAGATGAGTCGGGTTCGAGCGAGTCGTGTTTCGAGTCTCCCCCTTCTTCTCTAGTTGCTCAATTCCCCTGGGTAACATATGAGGTTTTAAATACCACGTCTGGAATGAATTCCGATGACGTGGCTGGTCTTCCTGTTGGGCAATTGGAAAATTATGATATTAGCCCGCCCTCCGAAGATGAACCCGTGTGTTCTGGAGGGGCAGAGAATGAGCCCTGCTCTTTCTTTTTTTATCGAGATGTGATAACACAACTCGGTGTTCGATTTCCTCTGACCGAGTTTCAGATGGAAATTCTTAATCATTTGCACATATGTCCCACTCAACTCCACCCCAATGGCTGGGGTTTTGTAAAAGCTTTTGAACGTTTTTGCGCGTATCTGACGCTTGTCCCGTCAGTTTGTGTCTTTTTCTATTTTTTCCAAGTTGTATCCTGCCGCACTGGTCGCGAACCTCCTGAACGGAAGGGATGGGTTACAGTTCGCGGAGTCCCAGGTCGCAGGTTGTTCCGAGTTTACACTGACTCCTTTAAACATTTTAAGGATCAGTTTTTCAAAGTTTCCTCCCATCCTGAAAAGGAGGTGTGGTTTCTTAATAACTGCGGGACTGAGGATGTAGAGGGAAAGTTCCCTTTATGCTGGTCGTTTGATCACTTCCGGTTTCCCCCCGCAAGTTACCGTTTTAATGAATCCGAGTTGAGCCCTTCGGATATCAACACGGCTATTGCTATTGGGAGTTACCTGCGAACCCGACAGCCTGCCAGTGTTGCCTCGTTGATTTACAAATCTCAAGAGGAGCTTGACCTGGAATTAAGTATGTTCATCTTTGCATTTTAATTGTCTCCTGAAATTTTTTGTTGCCGTACCTAACATTTGTTTTATAGTTCCAGATATGGTGGGTCAGGCTCAAGAGGATCAAACCAGTAAGAAAAATGACCAACCTAGTTGGTTATCTGTTTTGAGTCGAGGTGCTGCTGCCAAAGCTGCAGATCCGCCCAGCAAAAAGCGGAAAGTTGTCGATGAGCAGCCTAAGAAACCTGCTGCTGAAAAGCCTAAGACTGTGGAAAAGCCAAAGGGAAAACCGGATAAGAGCATTCCGGCTGCTCCAGTGGTGACCCCGGCCGTCATCATGCCCCCTCCTCCTGCTGGGATTTCCAAACATGTGTTGTGGAAATCAGGTCTTACCAATCCTCTCCGCGAAGCCATCTGCCCGCCAGAGATATTTTTCAACTCTTCTCCCTTCACAGCCGCGCAAATCAAAGAGCTGGAAGATATGGAGGTTGGTTGTATAAAGATGTCGGGTATGGTCCGACCTCTGCTGTCGCTGAAGAAAGATTATCTTCGGACCTACAACGACTTAGCTGCTTGCCAAGGAGAGAAATCGAAGCTCCTGGCTGAGAAGTCGAAGCTCCTGACCGAGTTAAAAGAGGTCAAGGATGCGCTGGCGAAGGAGAAGACGGAAGGAGAGAAGCTGACGGAGGATCTCTCTTCCACTAGGGAGGCCTTGGCCAAAGCCCAGAAGGATTTCAAGGACCTTAAAACTGTGCACGACTTTAATCATAAGTCGTTGACGGCTATTAAGCAGAATTTTGAAAATCTGGAGGCGAAGCTGGAGGAATCCGAGTCCACTGCCCAAGCTTATAGGAGGGAACTCGAAAAGGCCATAGCGGGTTCTTTTGAGAATGCCCTTAGCCAATTGCGGGTTGTGAATCCCGGGTTGCAGTTTTCCATTCGTGGCATCCATCCTCAAGCCTATGTGAGCAATGGTGCTATCGTTGGGTGTCCTCCGGAATCTCCATCCTGTGATTCGGCCAACCCTAGTGAGGATCGCTCCGTGGAAGAGAAAGGCAAAGAGGTCAACATGTGTCCCCCCCCTTCTTCCTAGTTTTTGTAAATTTGATTTCCAGACTTTTTAAGTCCTTCCTGTAATGAACATGTGCGAATGTGCATCCGGTTTTATATAATATTTTTAGCTTTTGACTTTCGTCAGCTAGTTTTGTTTAAACAACCTGGCCAAGGTTGGAGCATATTTGACGGATTCCGATTTTGTCATTTTATTTATGACGCATATTGTTGGTTTCGTTATGCAAACTACACCGGCATATACACAGATCAAAAACGTGTCTATGTGAAGCTTTCCAAGGCAGAAGCAATCGTAACACCTACCCATCCCCTTCTGTAAGCAAAGGGTGAAAGGTAACTTTGACCTGATCAGGGTCATCGTTAGCAGATTGCATCTCCTGACTTGGTGAGAATTCGACATCAATAACAAATAGGAGTAGATCTTAAATAAGAAATAAATCCTCATTTATTTAATTGTTCGAGTAATATAAAAATGCCAGCATATTTGGCTTTAAAATAAAGTCCCTAGTAGAGGATAACTTTTATTATATAATAGATGAGAATTGTTCAACTATAATATGTCTTGAGTTTGTCCGCGTTCCATGTTCTTTTAATTGGTTTGCCCTCAATTGTTTCGAGGACATATGCTCCTTTTCCGAGTTTGCTTTTAACTCGGTAAGGGCCATCCCAATTAGCTGCTAGCTTGCCTTCTTTTGCGTTGCGGTTACCAACGTCTGCCCTTCTGAGAACTAAATCATTGATCTCGAAGCTTCTAGGTCGCACCTTTTTATCATGCTTGGCCGCCATCTGTTGTTTGGCCGTGATATCTCGACAATGAGCTAGAACACGAGTTTCCTCAATGAGATCTAACTCGGTGGTGAGCATTTTGCTGTTTTGCTGCTCGCCTTGCTTTATACCATTCATCCGCCTCCAAGAGGCCTCTCCGACTTCAACTGGAATCATAGCCTCACAACCATATGTCAATCTGAAAGGAGTTTCTCCTGTTGAAGTCTGGGTACTGGTTCTGTATCCCCATAAAACGAAGTGTAACTGTTGAACCCAGCTTCCTTGGGCGTCGTTCATACGTTTCCTAAGTCCTTCCATAATTATTTTGTTAGCTGCCTCAGCCTGTCCATTCGACTGTGGGTGTTCGACGGAAGCGAAGCGGTGCTTGACGTGAAAGTCCTGCATCAATTGTTGGAAGCTTTTGTCTGTAAACTGGGTTCCATTATCTGTTACCAATTCAGCAGGTATCCCGAACCTGGAAATTATGCTTTTCTCGAAAAATTTCCGGATTCTGGCAGAGGTGATAGTAGCTACTGGTTCGGCTTCTATCCATTTTGTGAAATAATCTACTGCCACAATTAACCACCTTAGTTGTCCTTCAGCTGGTTTGAATGGTCCTAAGAGGTCCATTCCCCATTTGAAGAATGGCCAAGGAGAGGATATGTAACTCATTTCTTCTGGTGGGGAGAGGATATGCTTGGCATGTTTTTGACAGCTATCGCATTTTTTCACATGCTCCTTTGAATCCCTCTCCATAGTTGGCCAGTAGTATCCAGCCCGCAGCGCTTTTCGAGCTAGTGCTTTGCCACCCATATGATGCTCGTTGATGCCTTCATGGATTTCTGACAATACGTAATCAACATCTTCATAACCAAGACATTTTAGCATCGGGGTATGCAACCCTTTCCGAAACAGCTGATCATCTACCATTGTATAGTGCGTCGCATCTCGAATGAGTTTCCGAGATTCCAGAATGTCTTCTGGTTTCGTACCTTGTTCCAGGTACTCGATGATAGGGTGCCGCCAATCTGTCGTAGCGGTGATCATCATGATGCAACTCGGGTTGGGCATA
>JAVKPL010003133.1:0-19322 GCA_032173675.1 Gastrolobium villosum
CACACAACAAAAGTTGAGTTTAGGTTTTTATATTTTATCTTAGAGATGGACTTTCATTTATTATAACAGATTTAAAATAATAATAAAATATCAGAATATTATGATATTTTTATTATTAAATGTTTTAATTATCTATTTATTATCATTCTAATTAATGTTGGATCCCATTTTTCAGTCGACAATCTCTGAAAAATCTCTGAAAAGGAAGAAAAAAGAGAACTTGTGAGAGTACTAGTTATATTAAAGTGGTAGGGATTGGTAGAATATCATACCTATACCAATTTTCGAAACTATTTTTATAAGGAAGTGAAAACTTAAGTAGTTACTTTTTATTAGAATTTTTGATAGAATAAGTTCACTTTAAAAAAAAAACTCTTTATTTTATTTAAGAATTATGTGGAATCTAACTGAATTTTGTTAGAATTATGACAAATAACATATTTTTTTAGGGGAAAGTATCATCTTACACCAATGTTAAAATAATATATTTTTACCCAATGGTTGCAGCTCAGTTGGTTCCTTGACGCTGAGTTAGTGGGGTTGGACATGTGTTCGATTCCCGCTGAATGCATTCTTGGGGAGGGGGCTAAACCTTTAGCCATCACTGACCCCCGCACTCCGGATTAGTCCCATAGTCGGCTCAAATAGTCGAAGCTTGTGGGCGGAAGGAGCCAACTCGCCACAAAGAGGTAATTAGGGTTGGGTAACTCCAATATATATATATATATATATATATATATATATATATATATATATATATATATATCTTAATCGTTGATTTTTGTAAATTTAATAATTATAATTTTTTAAGGGAAAGTATCATGCTATGAATGGGATAACAAACTAAAATCTTTGATTTTTTTTTAGAGTAAATATATGTTTTGGTCCCTAACAAAAAAATACGTTCCCACTTTATTCCCTTGCAAAAAAAAATTAGTTCCGAGGTCCCTAACAAATTCAAAATAGACTTATTTAGTTGAAATCGTGGTCCCTTACAAATTCAAAAAAGATCCACATATTAGTCACTCAAAATGACTAAAATGGGTCCACTTAAAATTTCATAGGGACCAACTGACTAATTTTTTAAGGGACTAAAGTGGGACCGTATTTTTTGTTAAAGACCGAACAAGCAACAAGGTATTTACTCTTTTTTTATTACATTTTTTTAATATATTTATATTAGAGTTATATTTATCTCATTTTGCATGAAATAATTAAATTTCCTACATACACGAAAGATGAGTGAGTCTCACTTCTTTTTTCTCTCTTTCTCCCCTTATCTATGGGCCCCACTTGCAATCTTATTTCTACAACATAAGATAATTATTTTCCAACGACATAAGAAAATTATTTCCCTTTATATTATATCTAATAATAACCATTCGCCCAAAAATATTCTTTTTATCAAATTTAAAGTGTGATGAATATACAAACACACTTGTTAAAATTTAACTTAATTCACAAAAAGAAATCAACTGTAAAGTTTGAATTGTAGATCATTTTCAAAATGATTCCTCATCATACAAATAATATATAAGGAGAATTTCATCTAATTACATTATACAATCACTTGTATATTTATCCCTACAATCACACTCAATCATTTCGAATGTCCCATAATTAAACTTGATCTCCCTTAGTTATGTTTAACCTCACAGCTAAACCAATCAAATCAACAAATCATTTTCAAAACTAAATTTGATTTCCTGATTATTAAGTTTGACCTTGAATATAAGGCAATTAAATTAAAAAAAAAATCACCCAAAATCTCCACTAATTCATTTGCCGCTCCTCAATCCTAGTTAACTTTACATAAGAAATTTTTAAAACTTTGTTTAGTATGATTTTAAAGGTAAAATGGAAAGGATAAGATTCAGATATGAAATTCATTATTGTTTGGTAATACTTTCCCAATATATATATATATATGATATATATATATATATATATATATATATATATATATATATATATATATATGAGAAAGGTTATACTTACAACATTTTTTTCTTTACAACCTCTTACAACCATATCTTATCACCGTTGATTTCCGTCAATCAACGGTTATCATTTATTGTGAATTAATAATTAATTAATTAGTTTAATTTGCTAAAATGATAACCGTTGATTTGTAGAAATTAACGGTGATAAGATATGGTTGTAAAGAAAAAAGGTTATATATATATATATATATATATATATATATATATATATATATATATATATATATTAAAAAAGGAACAAATGAGTGCGTATTTTGAGATTTGAAATTTTTTTGTGATAATATAGTTTAGGCAAGTATGTTAACTATTTTTTGGTAAGGAAAATCTTTTGCATGAATATTGAATAGTATCAAGCTGTGGAGTGGGCCTAAGGTAAATCAACACTACAAAATATGAGGGATTTTCATACCCCTAGATCAATTTTACTTTCAAAAGATAGGAGCAGAAATCCTCCAAAACATCGTCAACATCTACATGTCTAAGAAAATATATAGAGGCATAGGTAAGCATCGGTATGATCCTCGTACATCAGTATCAGCATTTCATATCCTGTTCCACACAAGTAAACCCAGTTCATCTGTACTAATTAGGAAATGATAGACAACAATAAATACATAATCTTGAGCATTTTCAAACTATAACATTTATAGCCCATTTACATGGAAAATACCTTCTCCTGTCAAATAATTTAATATGAGATAAATAAACACAATTAATTACTTAACAATAATATAACTAGATATAATTATGCCCAACCTTTTAGGGCTTTGACTTTGAGAGATATATACATCGTTGAGCTCAAAACCAAAGTAGGGCATCCCTAATATATAATCTATCGTATATCATTCTTATTTGGGGTCAGCATCACGTCAAAAATTTATAATTTATAGCCACCACAAGTACTTAAACAACAAATTATGTAGACAATCAGAGGTATGGCCATATTCTGTTACGTTTTTAATTTTTATTTTATTATTTTGTTATTTTGCTAGACTAGTATTTGAATTTATTTGAATAAGTCTTGGTAGTTTCCACAAGCCTAGCAAAATGGGTAGAGGTAGTTTTATGTGATTCCTATTTTCATGCATTATGGCTTTCATGTGTAATTGTCTATTTAATTTGAGTTTTGATTAATAAAATAGAACAATTGAAAATATTAGTTTGGCACTATGTGCAAGCAAGAGATCAGACTTCCTCAATAAAGCCATTTGAGGTCAGGCTTCCTCAGTAAAGTCATATCCCCATTTTTATTTTTTGTGTTTGTATCAAATGGTATCAGAGCCTCGTTCAATAACCACCATGATTCAATTAATACGTTGTTTGACCTTCGAAGAGATATCTGAGCAGCGACAAAAGGGGCCATGCTTTCATTGTGATGACGTCACTCAAAGCCATCGCTGCAAACAATTGTTCACCATCCAAGCAGTGACAAAAGAGAGCGACAATGAGACAATGATGGATGAAAGTGAAGGAGAAGCAAATATTGAAGACGATTCAATAATTGAAATTGATCTTACTCTTGGGGATAAGAGTAATTTTTAGGGGGAGAGAATGTTACGGTTTTATTTTTTATTTTATTTTATTATTTTGTTATTGTTGCTAGACTAGTATTTGAATAAGTCTGGGTAGTATCCACAAGTCTAGCAAAGTGGGTAGAAGTAGTTTTAGGTGGTTCCTATTTTCATGTATTATGGATCTCATGTGTAATTGTCTATTTAATTTGAGTTTTGATTAATAAAAGAGAACAGTTGAAAATATTAGTTTTGCACTATGTGCAAGCAAGAGGTCAGGCTTCCTCAATAAAACCATTTGAGATCAGGCTTCCTCAGTAAATTCATATCCTCATTTTTATTTTTTGTATTCGTACCATATTCTCTTCACAAATTATACGGATTTAGATCACCAAAATTATCAATTACTGGTAATGGTGTGATAAAATGACCAAGTGATGCAACTCAGCCAATAACGACATTATCCCAAGCGAGAACTAATTTATCAGTTTGCTTCGGGCTAAATTTGAACACCGAAACATATTGTTATATAGACAAGTACACTAATTTGTTTAACAATTACCAAGGGAATAAATTTTTGCAGCACACTTGGAATATTTTAAATAGCAATTATTGACAAACATTATAGCACAAATAAAAGTTTCAAACAGGACAACTTTGATAGCTTGTGTGACGTACAATAGTGCTTATCGGCAACAACGTTATCTAAAATATAAGTTTTGCATTTAAGCCAAATCAGATCGGTATACGTAAGCTTTTAAAAAATGGCCGACCCAGGTCAAATACTTATTCATTTCGTGAGTGTCTCGGGAAGGAAATACTCTAGGCAGTCTTTCCCCTGCTTTCTGCAGAGAGGCTGATTCGAACTCACGACCTGACACACCACGGCAAACAAGCTTACCGCTGAGCCAATATAAGCTTTTAGTGCAAGGAAGTTATAAACATATCTGCACACACACGGATATCATAGTAAGCAAAATTATGTCCAGTTTTTTTTTAATAATGCAAATAAAATTAGCCAAATGATACACCAATATAAGAATTTATCATCTAGTTTATTAATGAAAGTCCGATGTTATGTAGTAGTAAAATATTTTGGCAGATTACTTAACTGGAGTTTCCATGCAGCAACCAAATTACAATTCAAATCAAATTATGTTAATATTATCTTCCAAAATGGTGGTTAACCAAGTGCAATCTAGATTTGTAGTGTTACAAACACAAATGAAGTAAATAATATTTAGTGTATTAATGTAGATATCAAGCC
Source organism: Gastrolobium villosum (assembly GCA_032173675.1). NCBI lineage: Eukaryota > Viridiplantae > Streptophyta > Magnoliopsida > Fabales > Fabaceae > Gastrolobium > Gastrolobium villosum. The sequence continues at coordinate 4,782 of JAVKPL010003133.1, forward strand.
ACAGGTGAATATGATTAATTGATAATTTTGGAAGTATGACATATTACAACAACCAGATTTGAATCAGATATTTACGCTATTGAATAAATATGGATAATTTTACAAAGTCATATCACAATTTACAGTAGCAGGGAGATTATATCATTAGCTTTATTGATGTTGCATTTTAAATATTAATGTAGATATACTCTTATTATCATTACCTTTCTTTTGAGATGCTCATTAGTGAAAATATTTTTATGCTCCAGTCATATCTCAATCTCATAACACTAATTTTCTCTTTCCTTTTTTACCCCTATTATTTTTTTTCTTTTCCAATTTTACCCTCTCATTTATATTAAGGGACCACCTAAAAAATGGTGGTCTCGCCCCACAATAAATTCTCTCCTCATTAGTGAGTTTCCTATAAAAGGGAGAACGAATGAGCACTAATGAAAAAACTACATGTTCTAAAAATCCTAGGTGGCCACACCTCTGATAATGGGAAAGATTACAACCAATCATTACGGAATGAAATAAAAATAGAAAGTATACTAATAATTATTCATTTGTCTGTGCTCTTTTAGTCTCACTCATATTTATTCTAATATTTATATATTTTTCTGATAAAGGATAATATTAATGTCTTAGTCATTTAGGTACCCTGCAAATGGAGTTTGGAGACAGCCAATGAAAGTTCATGTTCTCTGGACATAAAAGTGTGTAAGTTTTGGTTGAAAGTCATTAGTATTGTCCCACTCATAGTGCAGACTCATGAAAGACAGAGGATGCATCGTAAGCTAAAAATAATAGAAGTAATGGAAATGTAAGAAAGGATAGGAAAAAAATGATATTGGATGAAGGTGAGAAGGATTTTCGCTCAATATTACCTTGCTGTCATAGTCACCTCCTTTCTCCTCTTTCACCGTGCTTTTGATTTCTCATTACATTTTAGTAACAGAGGCATTCTTTGTGTAAATAGTTATGGGAAAAATGTTTATTGCATTTATTCTCAAAACGACATCATTTTATTATTGAAATCTTAAAAAATTATAATATAAAGACAATTATAACACTGAAATAAATTAAAATTACAAAAACACCATGATTTCTATACAAAATGACATCATATTAGGCTTTCTGCAGTAACTATTCTAGAAAAAGTGAACCCATAGTTTATACTTATCCTATTATATGATTCCTCCTATAATTTTATGACACATGTACATATGTTGTTACTTTAAAAAAAATCTAAATTATCAGCTATTATCCTTCGTCTTATTAATATATATATTTTTTTCATTAGGGGTGTCAAAATGGGTTGACACGACACGAATTCGACACGACACGAATTTGATACGACACGAATACATTAACACGAACACGACACGAATTTTTATTCGTGTCAAAATCTTCAACACTGACACGACACGAATTTTTTGCGGGTTGACACGACACAAATAACACGCAAAATAGAGGTTAAAACAGTAATTAACAAAAAAAAATTAAAAAATGGATCAAAATTAAAAATAATAATAATAAATTAAAAATAAAATAATTAAAAAAAAATACGGATACATCAACACGACACGAATTTTTTACGTGTCATTTTTTCCAACACGAACACGGCACAAATTTTTTTTCGGGTTCACCCGCGTGTCAAAACCTATATTAACACCCCTATTCTTCACATATGATATCGTTAATATTTACCAAAATTTTGCTAACATTCAGATTTATAAATCTGACGTATAATATTACATAAGATATAGTAATCATAATCGTTATTATATATGGAATTTAAAAGATTATTTACTTATTATTTTTATAGTCAGATTATTTAATTTCTTATATAATCTATTTTCACATGATATGAAACTTTGTGTTTCTTGTATTTATATTATTTATTTATTTTATTATTATATTCATTTGCCATTATAAATGTTTATTTATTTATATTCTTTTTATTTAAATACTTGGGACCTGCACTACTCCGATAGTTGAGAGATGGTGGAAATTGGCGCCGTAAGGAGTTGCTACGAGGGCATAGCTACAACGTTACCATTTTCTATTTAATCTTAGTTCTATGGAGTCTTTATCTTTATTTGTTATTTCTTTTTCTTCAAGTATGAGCTAAATTGTCTACGATCGGGTGAAAGAGTACCCGTATTGTAATATAATCATGTTTGCCTAGACTTTGCTATGTAATTTTCGATTAAGTTATTTAATAAAGTATTTAATATCTGGGTAAAGTGTGTGTCATTTTAAAGGATGTAAAGTTGTATCATTTTAAGAGAGAGAAAGACATAGATAGAGGAGGAGAGAGAGTTGACAAAAAAAAATAAAGATGTGGGTCCCATTTTTTGTGAAAGTGAAATGATATAAGTTGTGTCATTTAAAAAATAAACATTTTTCCTTTAATATTTTCAAGTCTTGTTGACTTTTTGAGAGCGAGCTGCAAGTGTTATGGAATTTGGACTATAGATATATAGAAGAATCCAAAAATCTATTAAGCATTGTGGAATTGACTATCCAATTAGTTAAGTCGTGGATATAACACAAAATCAAAGGAAACTTGCACTTAATGGATTTAATCAAGGTTGTTAAATCGCGTTTCAACTCGGAGGATCGTACGATTCTGCGAGTTTTGATCCATGGATCGCAACCAGCGAAGATCGCTAAGGATCATCAGATCAAATCGCAAAAATGGTGGAATCGTTCTCTCCAACCGTGTCAGACGATTCTGGAAAAAAAAATACAGGAGAATCTTTACAAACAAACTCAAAAAAAAAAAAAAAAACATAAGCTCAAAGAAGAAGAAGAGAACTGCTACAACACTATATGCTTGCTTGCCGTCACGCTCTAAGATTCAATTTGGCAAGTTCACTCACAAAGAATGTCATACCAGGATGACTGCACAAGAACATTGTTCGTGAGTTGGTGGATGACAAAAAAGGCTAGGTTTTTTTGACATGGGCCAAATTAAGCCCAAATAAATGTCTAAGTTGATTGTAACGAGAGACAGATAGTTTACATGTTTATACAAAATTTTAAACAAATGAGAAAATATAGTAACATACTATTACATACATAATATATTTAAATATAAATGATATAATGTAAAATAAAAATAATAGAAATGGATATTAGAGAGTTTTAGTTTATTAAATATTCTCATACTTAAAATATAAAATATAATAAGATTCCCCCTTATAAATTATAAAAGGTTACCCCCATATTTGTAGAGAAAAAAAAAACCTTTTAAAAATTTATGTGATTTTAATATTTTATATGCACAGGTACGATCTTATGATTCGTAACGATATTACAATGCACAATCTTTTTATCCCTCCCGATCTTAGGTAAGATCTCGATCTTAAAAACATTGGATTTAATAACTAAGTCAGCCTTAGAGATATGAGTTCTAGTATACATGTAAGATTGGTGAGAGCCCCGCATACATGAGTGTTCTGGTTACTGATGGAGGATTGCTATTACAATATTGAGGAAATTAATCTCAATCTATCTTTTGATACTTGAAACTTATCTTTTTAATTGTGTTTTCGTAGTTAATCAATAGTCTTAACTTAGTTTAACCATTAGTCATTAGTTTAGTTTATAGTCATTGTTGTTACTCGTATTGCTTCAATTGGAGTCGTGTTTTAATTAATCTCTATGAGAACAGTAGCTTTGAGGGTCCAATGCCTGCATTCAAGAAGCTTGTTAGTTCAAGGGCATTGTTTCTTAGCGGTAACAAATTCTCCGGTAAATGTATTACACTAACGAGTGAAGGTTGGTTTACCTGGGTCAAAGTTTCCATTTTTTTGGGGTATTCATTCCATTTTTAAAACAAAGTCAGTGTAATACCTTTACCGGAGAATTTGTTATTGCTCAGAGACGGTGCCCTTGGACTCTCACAAGCTTCTTGAATGCAGGCATTGGACCCTCAAAACTATTGTTAATGACACTAAAACTGTTGAAATTGGACAATTCCAGCAGGGTGTCTCCATTAATCAAGGCACTTAGTCCCATATTCTCTAGTCTCAATACATGAAATGTCTGATTGAAGTATAATATACCATTCCAGCCACACAGACTGATAGACTCATTCCAGTTCCTTAAAGCATCAGCATTGGACAATGAGCTTTTGAAGTTGAGCAGAATTTGAGCGTTTGTGTCACCCAATGATGGCAAAAAAAAAAAGTGGCCAACATGAAAAGACAGCAGTGTTCTCTTTTGTGAGACATATCTGGATAGATGAAAACTGAGATGATGAGTTTAGGCTAATGAAGTAGAAAACAGAGAGAATGAGGAAAAAAAAGATCATGTATATTGAGAAACGATAGAGAGCATGCATAAGAAAGTAAGATTGAATGATTTAGGAGGTAACGAACGTTGACAAGATCATTCCTGCAAAGCATGCGCCGGCTAGGCGACCATATATATGAGTGTCTTGGATCTCATAAGTTAATAACAAATGAGTCTGTGATTTGATTACCAACATTAGCTACCACTTATCACTCTACAGCTTGATACTATTCAATATTCATGTAGAATATTTTCCTTACTAAAAAGGAGTTAACATACTTGCTTTACCTATATTATCATAATTTTTTTCAAATATCAGAAAACACACTGATTTGTTCCATTATATATATATATATATATATATATATATATATATATATATATATATGGAAAGTATTATCAAACAATAATGGATTTCAGAATCTTATCCTTTCCATTTTACCTTTAAAATCATACTAAACAAAGCTTTAAAAATTTCTTATGTAAAGTTGACTAGGATTGAAGAGCGGCGGATGAATTAATGAAGATTTTGGGTGATTCTTTTTTTAAATTTAATTGCCTTATATTCAAGGTCAAACTTAATAATCAGGAAATCAAATTTAATTATGAAAATGATTATAGGTGATTGTATATTTTCTTTCCTTTGATGATTTGATTGGTTTAGCTGTGAGGTAAAACATAATTAAGGGAGATCAAGTTTAATTATCGGAAATTCGAAATGATCGAGTGCAATTGTAGGGATAAATATACGAGTGATTGTATAAATATAGTGTGACCGTATGTGTTTTTTTTTTTTTAAAAAAAAAAAGATGATGAAGGGTGGCTGGATGGTTGTGGATGGGGTTGTGGCGGTGAGGGAAGAATGGGAACATATGGGGTTATCGAGAAGGTTGGTCGTTGTGGTGTTAGGCAAGAAGGGTTCTTGGTGGTTCACCGGTGTACGTTGGTTGTGAGAGGGGTTTGTTACATTGCATACTATATTATTTTCATAAATCTTAAAATAAGAACATAATAAAAGAACTTGGGAATACATACCTGGAAACAATGATGATGAAGGGTTAACAGTAGTCTTCTTACTGTGAGCAATTGTGTTATTTATGTGAGCAATTGTGTTATTTCTGTTAGCAATGGTGTTAGGGTAGTTTCTTTCTCTAAGCTTTCTTTTCTTGATTTGTATTCTGATGGAGAGAATGATATTAGGTTTGAAAGGGAGAAAGGACCATCCCTCTGATATTTATATATATTCTATAACTTATAATCTGGTAAGTAAGTCCATCATATAACATGGCTGTGGGTGCCATGGACGGTTGTAGGTGGGGTATAGTAGAAAACACTTTGAAGTGGCATGTACGCCACTTCTTTACTTTTCTCACAAATTTTTTCCTCACCTGAAATTTTCACAACCACAATTTCAAACTAAAATGCACCATCTCTTAATAAAAAAAATTAAAATAAATGAAAAAAATAATTATTTTTTTAATAAAATCAATATAAATAAAATAAACCAACAGAATGAAAATAATAAAAAATTGAAAAATTTATTGGATTGCCTCCCAATTAGAATTAAGCAATCGATAGGATTATATAGATATCCCTTCAACACACCATGGAATTGTTGATCTTGTAGCGGTTTGAAAATAGGATTCTGCGGCTTGCGTTGCGTTAAAAGTACGGAATGTATTTGCGCCATCGCCATCTTCAAATAACGTATTTGCCACGGTAGCATCCATAATTAGTCATAGGTATGGATTGTCTTTACCGCACACTTGCTAGTCTGTGTTTAATAGGAAGTTATTTAACATTTTTAAAGAAATGAGGGGTTAGAATTGAACATTAAACTACCAATAAGGGTTTTGATAACAATTTTAAAATAATGATGGATTTTTTTCCCTTTTAAGTCTAGGTCACTTGATGATTCAGGAGGATTTTATCTCGTTACACTATACAATCACCCACATTTACAGTGAGTGCCAATAATTTTCATGATTAAGTTTGACATCACAATTAATTAAGGCAATCAAACCAAGAGAAGAAAGAAATTATATAATCACACTTAATCATTTGTATAATTAATTTGATCTCCAATAATTAAGTTTGATTCGCATATAAGGCAATAAAACTAGAAAGAAAAAATTCTATACCAAAAAAAAAAACTAGAAAGAAAAAATAACCCAAATGTCAACAAATTCATCTGCTACTCCTCGATCTTAGTCCAGTTTATATGGAAAATTCGTCTGTTGGACATTATGCTATGAATGGGATAACAAACTAAAATCTTTGATTTTTTTTTTGAGGTAATTTATACTTACAATCTTATTTTTTTACAACCTTTTACAACCATATCTTAGCATTATTGATTTCTGCCAATCAACGATTATGATTTTTCCAAATTAAACTCATTAATTAATCATTAATTATGGTTGTAAGAGGTTGTAAAAAAAGATTGTAAGTATAACCTTCCTCTCTCTTTTTTAGCGTAAATATCTTTTTTGGTCCCTAACAAAAAAATACGGTCCCACTTTATTTCCTTACAAAAAAAAATTAGTTCCGAGATCCCTAATAAATTCAAAATGGACTCATTTAGTTGATATCGTGGTCCCTTATAAATTCAAAAAAAACCCACATTAGTCCCTCAAAATGACTAAAATGGGTTCACTTTAAATTTCACTGAGACCAACCGGCTAATTTTTTTTAGGGACTAAAGTGGGGACCGTGTTTTTTGTTAAGGACTGAAAAAAGTATTTACTCTTTTTTTAATACATTTTTTTAATATATTTATATTAGGGTTATATTTATCTCATTTTGCATGAGATAACTAAATTTCTTACATACACAAAAGATGAGTGGGTCTCACTTCCTCTTTTTTCTCTCTCCCCTTATTTATATGTCCCACTTGCAATCTTATTTCTACAACATAAGATAAATATTTTCAAACGACATAAGAAAATTATTTCCCTTTATATTATATCTAATAATAATCGTTCGCCCAAAAATATTATTTTTTATCAAATTTAAAGTGCGAGGGGTTCTTGGTGGTTCATAGGTGTAGGTTGGTTGTGAGAGGGGTTTGTTAGATTGCATGATATATTATGTTCATACACCATAAAATAAGAACTAAGAACATGATAAAAGAACTTGGGAATACGTACCCGGAAACGATGATGAAGAGTTATCAACAGTCATCTTTCTGTGAGCTATTGTGTTATTTCTGTGAGCAATTGTGTTAGGGTAGTTTCTCTATCGATCTAAGCCTTTTTTTCTTGATATGTATTCTGATGGAGAGAATGCTATTAGGTTTGAAAGGGAGAAAGGACAATCCCTCTGATATTTATATATATTCTATAACTTATAATCTGGTAAGTCCATCATATAACAAATCAATGATATGATTGAGATTAAATGTATCAGTAATTAATTGGGCCATACAACATTTAATGGGAAATATCAAGAATCTTAATATTATAATTATAATAAAATTATTTTAATATTATAATTGATTCTTAATATTTCTGACAATGTTGTGGGTGCCACGTACGGTTGTAGGTGGGGTATAGTAGAAAACACTTTGAAGTGGCATGTACACCACTTCTTTACTTTTCTCACAAATTTTTCCTTGAAATTTTCACAACCACAATTTTAAATTAAAATGCACCATCTCTTAATAAAAAAAATTAGAATAAAATTAAAATTAAATGAAATGAAAAAATAAAAATAAAAATTCTTTTTTTAATAAAAATCAATAAAAATAAAATAAACCTATAGAATAAAAATAATAATAATATTATTGGATTGCCTCCCAATTAGAATAAAGCAATCAATCGGATCATATAGATATCCATGGTTGTTAAAATCTCGCTTTATCACTATGATTTTACTTTTTTTTTATTTTTTCATCAAAATGATTTTACCAATATTTAAAACGCTTTTACATTTTTACGATTTTTTTACATTATAATTTTACGTTTTACTATATTTTAACCCCCTCCCAATTTTTCTTAAAATCTCGATTTTAATAACCTTGTAGATATCTTCAACACACCATGGAATTGTTGATCTTGTAGCGGTTTGAAAAAAGAATTTTGAGGCTTGCGTTGGGTTAAAAGCATGGAACGTATTTGCGCCATCGCCGTCTTCAAAACGTATTTTACACGGTAGCACCATGGGTAGCGCATGCTAAAGTAATATATTTTTAATATCAAATCTTAATCTTTTAATTTTATAAATTTAATAATATTTCTTAATTAATTTATTAATTCTTAATGAATTATAATTATTAGATTGACAAAAATTAACAATATAGATACAATGTCAAGTTGTCAACCTTTTTTGTTTGAGAATGGTGTCGCCAAATTTTGTTGGTTATTTCATCCTTTTGCCCCTCATTAATTATTTAATAATCATTTTGCCCCTGATTGCAAACTATATACCAATCTGCCCCTCTTTAATCGATTAAATTGAATATTTAATTGATTAAATGGTCAAATGAAGATTTAATCGATTAATTCTTCAACTTAATCGATTAAATTTTCCTCTTTATCAGAAGAAATAGAGAGATTTAATCGACTAAATCTTCAAGTCAACAATTTTCCTCTTTATTTGGTGTTCCTTCATCTTTTATCAAGTTCTGAACGGTACTATGGTGGAGATATAAACATGAAGGAACACCAAATAAAAAAGCAAACTCGCTTATACTATGGTGGAGGTTTTTAAATTTATCCACAAAAAATATTTTTATAGTTGCGTTTAGGTTTTTATATTTTATCTCTGAGATGGACTTTCATTTATTATAACAGATTTAAAATAATAATAAAATATAAGGATATTAGGATAGTTTATTATCAAATGTTTTTATTATCTATTTACTATCATTCTAATTACTGTTGGATCCCATTTTTCAGTCGACAATCTCTGAAAAATTTCTGAGCAGGAAGAAAAAAACACTTGTGAGTAGGGAGAAACTGGGCCGGGCCGGCCCACAGGGGCCTACAGCCCGGCCCATTAGTGGCCTGGTCTGACTCGGCCTTTTTACTTGACAGGCTAAGCTTGGGCTGGTGTAAAGGTTTGATTACATAATTAGGCCGGATTATTATATATGAAGCCTGGCCCACGAGCCTCCAAGGCTGATCCATTTGTTTAATATACTAGAATCACTCCTTATTTAATGTAGGAAGAACCAACATCTCAGCACGTGAGATTGCCTATGTGAATCTATTAAAAGGTTTTTTTGTTTCTTAATCTTGGTTTTTTTGTTTATATTCTTTATTCTTGTTTTTTTTTCTACATTTACAAATTATTTGCCAACTTATGTAACCTTGGAATTGTATTTGCAGGGGAGAAAAGATGAAGATAAGTTTTTGGCTACTCTTGTAGTCATTATGATGTGTTGTATTCATGTAATTATTTTAATTTACATAGTACGGATCGACTTCTTTAGTTATGTTTGTGATTCATGGTTATGTTTGGATGTTAAAATTTTCATTTTATTTTAACAATATAATTTGAGTATTTTGTGGAGTTGATTCATGGTCTACTTGGAAGTTAAAAATTAACAGGCCAACGGGCCGGGCCGGGCCATTTGTTTTTTATAAATGGGCCAAGACAGACTAACAGTTAGACTCATACTATGCTATCGGGCCGGGCCAAATTGAATTTTTTTGACATAGGCTTGGGCTGTACGGGGCAAAGCTCGGCCCAGCCCAGCCCACTTTCACCCCTACTTGTGAGCATTGTTGTAAAAAACTAGTGTAAAAACGTAAAAACTTATGTTTTTACATTTTTACTAGAGTGATGCGTGTTAAAACGCAAGTAAAAACTGTCTTTGGTAAAAACTGATAAAAATACCGTGTAAAAACGTAAAAATGGTAAAAACTTACGTTTTTACCGTTTCGACCGTTTTTACTTAAAACAGAAAAATTAAACAAAAAAAATTTACAAAAAAAGAAATAAAAAAAAAACCAATTTTCGTTTTCCCCAAATCATATATACAGTATCTTGATATCTTTTTGTTTGGATATATGTCTTTTATAATTGTGTCTTATAAAACTGCTATTCTATTATAACTTATAATTTATACTATGAGAATTATTTTGTGTTTTTGAATCATTGTGTGCATTGAAAGAAGTGGCCTGATGAGCGATGATCCAAAATCTACAGAGTATATGAAGAAGTTAGAAGCTAGAGCAAATTGGTTATCCATTATTTGTTAGTTATCAGTTATCACTAGTTGTGGCTTAATGAATAATTTTGTTTGGTCTCGAATGTCTTGATTTTAAAATGAAATTATGGTTATTAATCGTTTTTTCTAATCTTAATTTTTGAACTCTTAATAGGTGTTCAAAGGTTGATATATTTTAACTTGCCTTTCACTTCAAAATATGTTGTTCTTAGTTCTTACTATTTGTAATCTAATGGTTGCAAGTGTTGTTATCTTTGGTGGTTTAGTGGTTGGAATGTGGCATATTTGGGAAAAGAAAAGTTCTATGAGGGATAAGTCCAATATATAAAGGTTGATAAAACTCAGCAAAATGGTTCTATGGCTCCCAAGGATCCAATTCAAGACAAAATTGAAAAATCAACTGTCGTTCGTTATGGTTCTAGACCAGACTTTAAAGTTATGTCTTGATGAAGCCAACTTTTTTTTATCTTAATCTTAAAACATGAAAGTACTGTTGTGTGGTCAAGGTTACATGTTTATACAAGCATTTAGATACAGAGGCGGATCTACATTGTGGAGAAGGGGGCAAGTGCCCACCCTTGAATTATGATGCAAAAATACAAAAGTACCCTTATCTTAAAATTTAAGTTTTTCCAATTTAATTTTTTGGTAGGATATTGTAACAACCAATTAGGGTTACTACCAATATTACTACCAAACAATTTCACCGTTAGATCGATTATGTTGATCCAATGGTTCTATTTATTTTCATCTTTGTATGGTTATGATTCTCTATATTTAATACTTTAAATTTATTTTCACCTTTGTACGGTTATGATTTTTCATATTTAATGCGTTTACATTAAATATGGGGATCATAACCAAAAAAAGATAAAAATAAATATAACCGTTGGATCAACATAATCGATCTAATAGTGAAATTGATTGGTAATAAGCCTAGTTGGTTGTTACAATGTCTTCCCCTTTAATTTTTCTTCTTCTATTTTATTTTCCCATGAATTCTTTTTTTCTCCTCCATCTTCATTATCCAAACCTAACAGCAGAGAACTCTATTCCAGACTCATTGTTTGCATCTACATACTGATTCATCTCCTCTCAAACCTCAATCTCCGTTTGGAAGTTGGAACATTTGTTTCTTCGTTCATCATGTGTCTAGTTCAGTCGCAATCCGTCCAGTTCTAGACCTCAACCGGATCCAGCCAGCCGACAGCTGCTCGCGTTTTAGACCAGACCCAAATCTATATGTACTTGAACTCATTGAGTGCCTACCCTTCATTAATTTCTTAGTTAAAAGCCCAAAATAGTCCTACATCTAAGAATTGAAGGCATTTTCACATGCTTTTTTTGCTTTTTGTCTTCTAACTAATTATATTTATTTTCAATTGCTTACTAGTTTATTTTTTGATGATTTACTTTTGAATAGGTGGGCCTGGAGGTTTATGCTTCTCCTCTTAACAGAATTTGTGCTTTTAAGGTTTGTTCATTTTTATTTTTGGTGAAAAGGTTTGTTCATATTTTATCAACAAAAAAAGTAGCAATTTCTTGACATTGAAAAGTTATGTTACATTTTAGCATATTTTACTTTTTTTATATATATATACACGTATGATTTGGTGATAAGCTCTTTTAAAAGGATAGGATGCATACAACAACAATTCTTGGAAGACAGATTTAAAAAATGTATTGTCATATTTTATTTAGTTGAACAATGAAGTTAATATTTTGTATAGATGTCTTGTGACAATCTCAAACTTATAGTTTTAGTTTTATTTGGGAATAATTTCTCTTAAATAATGTGTAAGTGAAAAACTTGATTAGTTCCTTTTGTTGGTAAAGGAAACTCCATGAGCTTATATAAAATAGAAAAAAGATGAATTTTGAGAAATAGTGTAAAAAACATGAATTACTCATATGAATAAAAAAAAATTGTGTTAAATTGTGTACTCCACTTTATTATTTGATTATCTCCCTTAATTTGGTTTTTAGTTCTTACATCAAATGCAATTTTTATTATTCGTTTTTATATAATTGGGAGAATTTGTAATATATATATTTTTTAATTTTTTTTTATAATTAGCCACGGTTTTATTTGTGGCAAAATAAAACTTTTGATCATTGGGATCTAAATCGTTTAGCTACGATTATAACGTGGCTAACATAACAGCAACGGTTGCTAATTCAATGTTATCACACTCATTCAGACTGTGCTTAAATGCAAAAATATCGTGGTTAAAATAATGCAACGCCCATATTAGCCACGGTTTTAAAAACAGTGGACAATTTATTTAGCCACGGTTTTAAAAACAGTGGACAATTTATTTAGCCACGGTTTTTTCCATAAATTGCTACGGTTTTTGCCATGGCTAAAGAGCATTTTGTTGTAGTGACTGTTTATAATGTTGATACTTGGTTATCAAAAATAATTTTCCTTTTTAGATAGATAAGTGACTTAACACACATGTTCATTATGTAATTTTTTTTACATGCATATATATAATTTTGTATCTTGACCTTACGTAGTAGAAAGTAGAAGCTGTATGTTTCTATCACCCTTTTCTGTTTCTACGTAGAAACTACTCGAGTTTGACAACATTGCTTGTGAGAGTACAAGTTATATTAAAGTGGTAGTGAATTGGTAGAATATCATACCTATACCAATTTTCAAAACAATGTTTTTATAAGTATGTGAAAATTTAAGTAGTTATTTTTAATTAGAATTTTTGATAGACAAGTTCACTTAAAAAAAAAAGGGAAAACTTCAAAATACCCCCCGTAAGTTTCTTCAGAATCACTTACCCCCCTCCCCAAAAATTTTAATCATTTACCCCCCTACCTAAATTCTTTTTATCAGTTACCCCCCTAACTTGATTTTCCATCCAAAACTTAGTTAACAGTGTTAATTATTTTACAAAATGCCAAAAGTACCCTTTAATTAAATTTTTTTTGACTGTGTTTATGTGTTAAGAGTTGTTGCCATATCCTCTCTTTGTCATAGCCTCTGCTCCAGTTGCAGATTTCCATAGTAGTTGAGCTTCACACCTACATCGATTTAGCTTCTCATTTTCTCTATACACACGAAATCATTTGACCAAATCCTTATATACCGGTGCATACAGCGTTTGAGCAATTTCAGGTTTGTCAATTGAAACCCTAACTTGGTATGAAATTTCAGGTTTGTCAATCCCAAACATTTTAGTTAATTGTTCAAAATGCTGTGTTTCTGAAAAAAAAAACCAAAATCAATTAGCTAAAAAATTTATAGCAAAACGCTGTGTCAATCCCTAACACTTATAGCATGAATGGAAGAAATGATGGTCGCAGCGTTTTGGGACAGTTTCTTTCTCTTCTGATCACTTCCACATGCTTCATGTCTTCTCAATTAGCTAAAAAATCTTTCCCCGCATCTTAGGTATCATAGGTAGCAAGAATGCCAAATCTTCATGGGAAGTTACCAAACGTGTTGTTTGTTTTTTAATTAAAGGGTACTTTTGGTATTTTACAAAATAATTAACCCTGTTAACTGAATTTTGATGGAAAATCAAGTTAGGGGGGTAATTGATAAAAAATCTTAGGTAGGGGGGTAAATGATTAAAAATTTCGGGGAGGGGGGTAAGTGATACTGAAGAAATTTACAGGGTTTTTTTTGAAGTTTTCCCAAAAAAAAAAAACTGTTTATTTTATTTAAGAATTATGTGGAATCTAACTGGATTTTGTTAGATTTATGACAAATAACATATTTTTTTTAGGGAAAGTATCATCTTACACCAATGTTAAAATAATATATTTTTAATATAAAATCTTAATCGTTGATTTTTGTAAATTTAATAATTATAGTTTTTTGAGTTATATTTAGTAATTAATTTATTAATTCCAATAAGTTATAATCATTAGATTGACAAAAAAATAATAATTTAGATATGTGGTAGGATATTGTAACAACCAATTAGGATTACTATCAATGTTACTATTAATCCATTTTACCATTAGATCGATTATATTGATATAACGTTTATATTTATTTCTATCTTTGTTTGGTTATGATTCCCCATATTAAATACTTTATACTTTACATTAAATAT